>JAYRBU010595302.1:0-14209 GCA_036023795.1 Vulcanoctopus hydrothermalis
GAATATTATTAGTGGCTTTTCTCTCTTCTCCAATGTTTATATGTAGGATATACATGGCAAATTATTTGTTGCCATTGGTACGGATTGGCTTTCAGTTTGTGCGGGTTAGCTTCGCACTAGCTTTTTATTGAACTGAAAAGTATACTATTAATATATACTTCAATGTATTTCTGGAAATAGTAGTAACAACTTTCAGTTTTTAAATATTAAAATATAGGTGTGGGAGTGATTCACCAGAGAGAACTTTTTTTTCAATTTGTTTTCTTTGCCAATGAAAGGCTCACCTAAAACACATCTTGTATTTCCAATCTGATTCATGCTGACATACACCATCACTAGTCTACAAATAGTATTGACCATCTTTTAATCACTACATATAATTTTAGTTAAACAGTTTTTCAATGTGGGAGGTTTTTTTCTATTACTTTTTTGTTTATGAATAATTTACATGTACAAAGTGGTTGGTGTTAGGAAGGGCATCCAGCCATAGAAAACGTGTGAGGCATGGTCCCCAAATCCGTCTAGGAGGAGAGTGGTGACTCCATTCACAATCGACACGGGCTGAAATCACCCGTCCAACCCATGCCAGCATGGAAAACAGGCGTAAAATGAATTGCTTAATGTATAATAAATTACAGTGCATAATCTCTTATGGGTTACTGTCAACTTCACATTTTCTTTTTGTTCTACTCGTGCAGAAATACTTATAAAGCATCATACAGCAACAAAAATAAGTCTTGAACAACGCTTACAATATGTAATAATAATCTTTTCATTGAAGAGTTATAGTTATCTATATTTTGAAAGCTGTATTATTAGGAAAAAGATATAAATGTTCATAGTAAAGATAAACAGTTTCACACAAATAGTTATTTTAATCTCATTTTACTGGAATTCTCTGGTATACTGTCATTAGTACAAGACTGGATAATACCTAATTCTATTTTTGATGAAAATAAACCTATATAGAAAATATTTAAATGTAAATACTGACAAAGAAATTTTGTTTGAAATATTGAGTTCAAGTTTACTTGTATTTAATGAGGGTTAGATTTTAGAAAAGTATGCATGCTGATCCCTTTGACATTGAGGGATTGTTTACAAATGTAGTAAAACTATCCATCATTTTTACAGTAGCCAATCACTGTGAGCTAGCAATGTCGTTATTGCTAACAACAGCTGTTTTTCTTTTAATTATTTACTGCTAGGTTAACTAAGCCAACAGTTAACCTAACAGTAATAGCTAAATTCTGATGACTGTGCTTGAGCTGTTTGTTGTCCAACTGTGACACTCGTGTGTTTTAATTATTATACTTATGTATGTTGCAAATTCAGTATCTTTAAGCTAGATCTTTAAAAAACATTGATTTGTAAATAAAATCAACTATATTTCAAATATTTCATGCCTAATTTTTAGAAGTTTTATGCTCATTTTCATCATTGAGCATCTTCCAAAAGGTTTCTCATTTGTGTTGGCATCCAGAAATCTTGGTGCATAGTTCTTTGATATTTTATTTAAATTTACCAGAATATGTTATTTTGTGTTACTGCAGTGAGCAACAATTAATTTTACTTGAGCATAGGTTGCAGCTTGGTAGTCATAACGTGCATGAATTTTTGTCTGTTTAACCTAAATCCAAATTATGATACATCCTGATAGGGTGATACAGCAGGAAAAGTAGAGTTCTTGTTATTTATCTAATGTATTTGTTCTACAACTCCATAACCCATTTGAAAGGTCTGATAAACCGAAAGACTTGGTGGGGGAGGGGTATAATTCTTTATACTGTTTGGTGTAGGTAACCATTTCTGTTGTATATTTTTGAATTTTGGTAGCTCAAATTTTATTTTTGCATTTGATCTTTTTATGTGGAATATTTAGATAATTTGCTATCATTATAGCATTATATATTTATTTTGGTGAAATGAAGATATGTCCTTGTCGGTAGTATGTTTTCTAGTATCATAGCTTTATATTTTGGTGGTGTACAATATGTCATTTCTTCTGATTTTTCATCAATTAGTATTGAAGATTATTTTGTTTTTCTTTAATTAGGTTTTATCAATTTCTCTCCATCATATATATGTATCATTTTTCATGTTGGACTGGGTTTGATTGGTCTCGTAGAATCTCAACAGTCGTCGCACGCGGTCATTTGTTATTTATATCATCTTCATTTTAACAATTCTATGTTTTTCAATTTATTCTTTAGGAGTTTACAATACAATTAGTTTGCTACAGGCTAAAAAAAAATTTTTTTCTAGAATCCAAGTGCAAAAGTTAATCTCTTTTTTAGAGACTGCAATTTTAATAAGTTTTCACTTGTAAATACATAATTCACTATCAAGGGAATCATTTTTGTTTCAAGAAAGAGACAAGCTTGTTCATATATAACTGAAGAAAATTTCCCTTTCCTGATAAAAAGGAAAGGGGATTTTTCTATTTAACAAGCAGAGCATTGTTTAGTGGACAAATTATTGATCATCCCATAATTGTGCAGCTATTGAACTAAAGTAATTTAGTGTTTCTTTTTCTTTTTCTTTTGATGTGGCTCACTCCTGGATAAATATTTAAGGTTTTATGATGAGGAAAAATTATTTTATTTTATTATTTTAGATAATGTTGACTAGATGTAAATAATTTATTTGGAGATGATCCATAGGTTTGCAAATAAATAGTCGTGAATCGCACAGCAGTTGAGAGTGCTATTGTCTTTGAGATTGGGTTTGAAGCATTTAGAAGTTTGCAAATATCAATTGATATGACACCAGCCAGGCCCCAACGTTTTGCTGAATCCATCAATATATGTGTGTGTGTGAAGTACTGTTCCATTGTTGTGTTGGCTTCTTGGTGTATGTATAAACAACTTTCTCATCTCATCCTGGAGCAATATTTTCTTGGAAGAAACTAATAGTAATTTTAAAATTCTAGATGACTTGGCTTGAAGATGTAGCAGCATTCTTTTTTTTTTGCCAAGGCACTGACAGTGTGGTTGACATTTTCACTTAACTAGTAGAAGTTACAAAAACATTTTTATTGTCGAGTGGACATAATATTTTGTTTTATACATATACATCATTGACTTATTCCAGCATAATTCTATAACGAGGTAAGGTTATTTTTAGAAACTCAAAGAATAAAAAAGCTCATTGGTGAATCTTCAGATATTATTTGATCAACACATTCAATTCAGCTTTTGATTATTATCATTTCAATTTAGAAATATATATAGAATTGATGTAATATTTTCTTTACTACTTTATTTTGACAATTAATACGCTATTCAAGAGTATTTTGGTCTAACAGAAGTATTCCTTTCAACTTGATAGATCCAAAATGTTATTAAGAACATCTTTCTGCTTGGTATTATTTATAATATATTTGGTCTTGTTTGGAACAATGTCCTATCGTTATCTCTGGCATGAAATGATATAATAGATGGAGCTTGCATTTCAACATAATTATATTGATAGTGCTGGTTTCTCGTTATGTTTCCATTTTATAGGTTTCATTCAAAATTTATTTCTCTATAATTCCATGGGTTTTCATGCAACTAATTGTGAGAAACTTCCTAGCAAACAAAATGTATTAACATTTATTGATTTGTTATGCTTTACCAATAGTTTCCTGTGTTTAGCATACATTATTATTTTTAAATCCCATGATCACAATACGATAGACATTTTGACTTGGGATTTCAGGTTTCAAAAATTGTGTTGTAGTGATAGTCTATTGCAAGTTAAGTTATTGTCATAAATCATCATCATCATTGTTTTTACATCTGTGTTTCCATGATGGCATGGGTTGGACAGCAATTTTTTTTTTTTAGATGCTGTAATTTACAGCTGGATGCCCTTCCTGACACCAACCATACTTAAAATATGGGAATTATATCACCGAACATAAACTGTCAATTGGCCGGACATATTATTTTGTAACTAATATAAACAAAACACCACCGGCCGCCTCAGCGATAAATGGTGGCAAGCACATAGACACTTTTCTCTTGTGTCCGCCTAGCAATTTCACTCACAAAGACATAGCTCAGCCCAGGCTATAGATGTCCAAGGTACCATGCAATAGGACTTAACCCAAAACTACATGGTTGCGAAGTGAACTTCTTAATCGCACAGCTATAACTGCACCTAAGTAAATATAAATATATATTAGATTTCTGAGAGACCAGCACATGGCTGGGAAGCAACCATGTCATTTGGTCTATGGACAGCTGAAATGGTTTGAAATCACTCAACTATTTTAATTAGTTCTATATGGTGAACTTTTTTACTTTGTCAGAAATTAATTAATCTTTTCTTCTGGTGAAATTCTCCAATTTAGCAGATAAGATGTCTTTTACATCATAGGAATAGTTTGCTTCACACCATCTGCTTCAAGTGTCTTGCTATATCATTGGAAATTAAGTTAGTATTGCTAATGCATATATATTTCCTAGTGTGTTCAAAACATAGCTATTTTATTTCTGAAGGTGAAAAATTTGACTGAATCATTTGACAATTTTCTGGAATCTTTACTGTTGTTAGGTTTCTATATTTCTAGTCATATTTATTTTCATAACACTGGCTAGGATGGTAATTTTTCATCACTTTTTCACCATACTGATCTACTCACAAGGTACATTTGATTACTCATATATATATATATATATGTATAGAAATATATTATATTGGGAAATATAAGTTAGCTATCTACTGCATATTAAAAAATGCTGTGTCAGTTTGTGGTGATAAAGCTCCCCTAAAACTGTATGGAGAAGACAGGCAGGTAACCTTACAGACTGAGTCCTGTCAATCTTAGTATTGTAAACCACCGAAATTCCAGTTACTTAGATTGATTTTCACATCTGTTTTTCCATGCTGGCATGGGTTGGATCGAGATTTTTTTTTCTTAGGGCAGTATTTTACATTTGGACTTCACTCACTTTCCATCCACTAATTCCACTCTCAAGGCATTCGGCAGCTCGAGGCGATAGCAGAAGATACCTGCCCAAGGTGCCATGTGGTGGGTTAGATCCCCAAACCACATGGTTACTAAGCGACCTTCTTAATCACACAGCCATGTCTGTGCCTACATATATATATAATTGTTGTAGAGATTCCTGTCACTTGCGGTACTCATACAAATGTATATATAATTTCTCACTTGAACCTTTATCTTAGTGCTCTATATAGGAACTGTGATATGTGAGAAATGAATTATTTTCTTTGAAAAACCCTTTTCTGCCATTCTGTATTTTAGCAGCCCTGAATGAATGTTAATCCATATAGGATATTTTGGAAGATTTGAGCTAAGAACAGATATGAAACTAGTTACAGTTCACTCCAATTTTAACTGTCTTGGCCTGTTGATTGATTGTTAATTTATATTTCTGTTGTTTCTGTCTAATAATACATTTCCAGCTGACTGAGAAAGTATGTTTAGTGCTAACTGTATTTTTCTTTTTATATTTAGTTAATGAATCTGCCTTAATAGTGATCCGGAGAGGCTTCTACAACAGTATTAATTATATGTTGACTGTGTGTAGGATGACATCAGCAGTTAGTTCAGAACCATACATCTAATGTACCAGTGATATAACATCTATCAACCTCTTTAAAACATAGGTGATGTTAATGGAAAATACATACCAGTTTCCATCGAATATATATAGCTCCCTGTTAAGAACACTGGTCATTCCAATACAGTCCAGACAAACATTCTGTAAACTGAAATAGCAACATCAAAATCTTAGTGACTTGTTCAGTGTACACCATGGGAGATAGGTCCATAGGAACAGCAATGATGCCATTTCTTACAAGAGTGAATTTATTTAACCAGGTGTGCTCAATTACTATTGACCCTTTTTAAATAGACCACAATATAGCTATCCAGATTATTGTTTTCAATATTTATTTTATGGATGTGGTAGATAATCCTCCAAAGAGATTTATGAAAGGTTAGTGTACAGAAAATTTAAAGTTTACATGTAAACATGTAAAAGACACTACTATGCTGTAATCTTAGTGTTCTCAAAATAATCAGTGGACAAAAGAGGTATGATTTCTAGGTTAGGGTTTGTTGTCCAGATTCCTTCTAAATAGTTCCTAAAGTTGTACATATATATGTAGACTAACATCCTGAACTATAGCCCTGTCAATTGTTGCACAGTTAATAATTTTGGTCATATGATGCCATTGTAACTAATCTGATAAATCAAAAGTTAAACTAACGTAGAGTTTTTGCTTTGCTCAGTAAGCTAACCAATTAGTGTGATTGTAGTTGTACTGCTTAAGACAATTATTTTAACTAATTGCAGCTTGCAGTAATAGAACTTCAATTTAGAGTACATTGGTAATGGGTCAGTGCACCATCTCATCTGGTTTCTAACATTGGAGACTAACAAAAGTGAATTATGTTAAGAAATTACATCTTATGGTGGATTAATTGTGTAGACAAAATTTAGCGAATGCCACTGCATGTTACTATTTATAACGTCAGATTTTAGCTTATATCAGAGTTATTGTTTCAGAGTATATGGAGATGCAACTGATAACCAACAAACAGGAGTATCACAACATGGTGTCATTGGTGGAGTTTGTAAAAAGTAGGAACTTCTAGTCTAATAGTAACATTGAGTAGCAGTGGATAGTTTTCTTGTATAGGTACAAGGCCATGACAAGTGAAGGATACATAGGTGAATGAGATGGCAATATGCTGTATGGTAGACTCATCCAATCCATATCAGCATTGGAAAATATATTATCAGATCTGTTGAAATTTGTTGTTTTGTTTTTTTCAGTTAATTGTCCTATGGTGTTGATAACCATTTCAGGCTGTTTGAGGTTAGTTTACAAAATAATTGGATGTTAGAATGGCTTAGAGAAACAGTGCAATATATGGTATTAACTGAGGGTGAAGAGAGAGAATGGGTAACAATGGTGTATATTGATGAGTACGGGTTTCCACCTGAGGCAAATGTCTTTTTTACCATGATTCAGAAGGTCAATATATAATTGCACGATTGTGGGTGTTCAGATAGTAATTAGCTCTTTTGAGCTAATTAAGCCTTACATGCAATCAAGGTATATTCTCAGCAGGTCAGCACTGGTGTTAAAATGCAATTTTGGAAGTTTTTAACCTTTTGTTAATGTCAAGTCTATTAGAAAAAACTTGCAGTATTTGTAATATGGCACTTCAAAGTGAGATTGACAAGAAAAGATTTATTTAATAGAAAATATAACATCAACATATAGTAACATTGGAACTTGCCTCGTTAATTATAAGGTTTCATCTTGCAAGGTGATTGATGTATTATTGATTTATCTTGTATATATACACTCATCTCACCATCAACCTTCACAGTGTATCTATTGTCTGGGTAATGTTGTTTGTTTTCCTGTCTTAGTTATTCTGTTTGCAGTCTTCAAAAAGTGACATTGGACACTGGCATCTTCTTTGTGCCACATCCACTTGATACTGTTTGTCTCGGCATTACAAAAAAATAACTATTTAGAGAATATTTAACTTCATACAATTAGGTGTCGCACTGTCCATTAAAAATCTATTTGTACACGGACTTTATCAATGCATAATTCCTAAGGAAACTAGTTATACAGAGGAAATAAGTCTTCTTCATTATTAGGCAGTTTGACTTTTTGTGATTGAAAAAGATAGTGTTTTTTGTTTATAATATCACATCATCATATTCTCTGATTGATAAAGTCTACTCTGCTTGCTAAGTGAGTCAGTTTTGTTTAAGTTAACTGTGTTCACTTAGAATTACATATACTGTAGTTTATTTTGTAGTGTTTGAATGAATGTGAATTGTTATTTCCATTGTAGGATGTTTTATTGATGTTTCGATTTGAGGTACAGAAATACATGGCAGTCTTTGATCCAATAGATTGGTGATAGGTAAAGGCAAATGGCAGGTACCTTTGCCATGCTCCAAATCCATAATCTAAGGAGGCCATAGGTTCACAACAATGTATTTCAATCCTCTCTTGGTATGGTTGTTAGGTTTCTATATTTCTAGTCACATTTATTTTCATAACACTGGCTAGGATGGTAATTTTTCATCACTTTTTCACCATACTGATGAAAAGCTTTTCTGCAATTTGAGTTATTTTTTAATCCTTCTTGCTGCTCAAACTCTCCACCCAGTAAACTGGTGCAACAGTTTAGTTGCTGGCCATTTGACAAATTGAGTTACAAGTTACCATTAACAGTTCTTATTGTGTTATGTTGTTGACTCCACAAATGTGGCTTTACAACTGTTTCCCAACATTTTTTTTTAGTTCAGCACCTAGTAGTGTTGAAAGGTAGATGAATAATAACTTAAAAATTAGTTTTTCACATTTTATTATTATAGTGGAAATTAACAAAAAATTAAAAAAGGGAAAAAACAATCACAAAGACTGTCAATTAACAACCAACTTAATGAGAATGACTTATCTTCCTATGGTTTACACAATATACAGAACAAATTTAGTGACTATTGTTGTGACAAATTTTCATTAGTGTCTTGATGTTTAGTTTAGTCAATCTCATGTCATGAATGAGGTTTGATTCTGTTCTTTTACTGGTCTTATTTTTTTTAAGTGTAGCTTCACAGAGATAACTCTGGGTAATGGAATTATTGATTTTAGTGCTATCTTTGCAAGTTGAGCTTATGCAGTTTTCACCAGAAGTCTCAAGGAAAGGGACCAGAGAAGAATTTTGATGGTTTCATTACTTTGCAGTTCTAGCAACCCCTCTCGAAGGTTTTCAGTATCACCCATGTTCAATCCACCATGTTGCTGGATCCAGTCATCAAGTTTCCTTCAGCATGTATTCTTGAGCTCCAACAGATGATTACCAATTCCTTTCAACAATTCCAAATGTTCTTCCATCATTCACACAAACAGGAAGTGAAGAGAAATTTTATTTTTCAGTTTATTGCTTCCAACGTGTGACCTTAAATGTCTCAACCCTATCAAGATACTGCAACCGGTTCATTACATCTGACAAATAAGCAACAGATTATGAATTCATCGCTCTCAAGCTCTTGTCAAACTCAATGTTCTTGAAGGAAAATTGCAATTTCTTCAGACATAATGGCAACTTGATATAAAACTTTCACCTCATGAAAGCCAGCACGTAGCAGTATGGAAAATTGCAACTTGATATTCACTTCCTAATTCATTGTGGAAAAACTTGAAATCCTATGAACGCAGTAGACCATGGCTTCTTGAAATTTAGGTGGTAAAGTCTTCACAGCAATTGTATGTCAACGAAGCATACAGTGGTAAGTTTTTATGTGAGGTACCCTCTCCTTCACCAGAGCTGCAAAACTAGAATTATGCACCATCAGCATGTTCCACTCCACTCCAGTTAATTACATCTAGAAAATCAATCGATGAGGCAGATAACATTAATAACTTTGATAGTGGTTTGCAAAGCAAAAATTTGTCCTTTATGGCATCATTATGCTTGTGTCGGGTATACACAACCAATTGGATCCTGTTGGAGGTGTCAGTTGATTAATCCATGAGATCATTTCATTTTGTTTATCACCTGGCCAAGGACATCTGTGTACATTTTGGCAGCTCAACTTATGATGTTATTGGTGAGAGGAATATTTTTTCCTTGATGCTTCTTGTCACAGGACAAGTTCTACTATTTTAAGGGCACACATGGTTCAAAAGTCTTCTCTGGTGGACAGTGAGATATTTTTCGGTGTTACATATGCTACTTAAATTGAATCCTGGGGATCTGGTTTCGGTGAAAAATGAAATTTAAGGCATATTTGGTTTGGAGTCTTTCAGTTGAGCAGACCTCAGTGAGGTGTCTGCTTTTTAAATGCTCCTGTAATCTTGCAGGTTTTAAATTGGAATGGCTCATTATGAAGTTGCAGAACATACAATGTGTTCAATCAGTACCACCAAGGTTGACTTTATACTTGACATTATCTGACCATGATAGCATTCATTGAGGCCTTAACTCATATTGTCACCAATAGTGACTTATGAATATAATTTTTAAATGAGAATAGGCACAATGATTATTCTCATTACAGATATGAGTATGAGGTTACATATTTTATTGTAATACAAGTGGTGAAAAATAGGGTAGACACCACAATAATGCCTCATAAGTAGGTTGTGGTGGTGTGTAGGGTGAGGAAGACAGCAGCAGCTGGCAGAATTGTAAGGGTTATGGTACACAATTGTATACTTATGTATTTTAGAGTAAGTATGGTGGGTCAATCACTGATTGGAGTGGATTAGCAGTGTCCTGTAATAAAGTGTAATCAACCAACTCCACTTCTGTTTACCAGCTGTAGGTAATATGGATATTCTCAATTAGTATTTGTTACTGCTAAATTCTTGTCATTTACGGGAGTCTTACATTATAATTACCAACGGTCATACATATGGATGTGTTAAAAACCTTAATATGGACCTTTTATGTACATATTTTCAAACATTAACTGAATGAGCACTACAAGTTACGGTTTTTATTTCAGTTCATGATATATATAATATATAGAGAGACTTGTACATTAGACATGTGCAAATATGTCGGCAATGTTATGTATCCATATAAGATGGTATGGTTTTCATATCTCCCGTTCTTGTCTGCTGGGTATTTTCCATTTTGTCATGGTTGAAATAACATTTAGCTCAACTGTCAAGTGAAAGCAGATAAAAAAAAAAAGCAATGTGGACTATTACCACATCAAGAGTGGCTGGACACGGTCCCTTTACCAAATGCTCACACCTTCCAGAGGGTCCTATCAGAAGCAACCGTCTGTAAAAGATCCAGCTGGATCCCCAAATGAGGTGATGGATGTTGCCCAACCATTTAGCTCTAGGTCTCGTGCTGGTTGGCCATGCCCGTAAAATCTGTCCTGCAATTCTTTTCTCAGACATTCTAACCACTAACCTGTAGTATCAGAGCTGTGATCTCAACATTTTAATAAGCATCACATATATGCCAGCATAACAGGAAGTGCTCCAGCAAACTTTACTATTTACAGAGGTGATTGTAGTGTTTTACTGCATTTGATGAGCTGTAGTTTACTTTGCCAAAACTACTATAAGCATAACACTGCTGAACAATTAGTCTTACTGATATAGCCAAGCATATTAAAACCATCCTACACATGTTCTCTATTCAACCAAAACACCCAAGTGTTCTACTGGCCAGGAAACTGGATGCTTCCAGTTATTCTGGTTTCTTGCTGAGATGATTTCCAGCATTACAAATTCCTCTTACCATGTACTGCTCTTTGAACTATGATGTGTTTGGTAAGACAGTATTTTACTTTACCTCCAACTACATACTGTATATGCTTCATAAAACCCACCTTGTACAATTGACAAAGCTACTTTGATTTCTCTGTCCTAACGAGGCATATCCTCTGACTGCATACCAGAGCTAATTTGTATCCTGACTAAATACGTAAGTCTCCTGCATCTTTGAAGATACACTACAGTGGATCCAATTCACACATCTCAGATATTGCAAACCAGATTTATCACCCATTTCTTGCATCTCAAGGTGCTAGAAACAAGTGTCTTTCACCATGAGTCTCCATGTGGCACCCACTGACTTATGTAAATCACTTGTCTCCTGTCCTTCACATCAGCAAAGTCTTCAACTGTCTGGTGTGGGAACCTCCTAGTTACGTTGCCCTTGTAGCTTTACCACCATTCACTCATCCTTAACTAACACCTGTGAAAATCTCCAAGCTAGTTTCTACATGGTTGTTCAATTTGATAGAAATAGCAGCTAAATCGCCCTCAAACCATGTTGGATAATGTGATCCATAGTATGTTTTGCCTGAATAATGCTCAGGAATGTATTTCACAGCTGGGGCTCTCCTGTATTGCCAAAATTGCATCCATAAGCCTTTTTTGGAACCGGGAAATACATCATTCCTGATCAGCAAAGATGTATCTGAGATATAGTCACTGCTATACATATGAAAATCCTAGAGCACATCCACAAGGTTATTCAACCACGGTATAAACAAAGTTGCTGTCTATTCCCTCTGATGCTCCTGAACTGAGATGTATCCAACATACATCTCAACCATCATATCTCTATTAAATTATTTGCCTGTCATTCTTCTCCACAACAGCTGCTTGTGAACTAATACATTTATGCTAAACTATATCAATGTCAAATATATAATCAACATAGTCTTGATGAAATATAAAGACATTTGTGACAATTGCAGATACCTTAATGATGGTAATGTCAACAGTTCCCTTTAAAGTGGATCATCTTTCATTGGTTTGCAAATGATTTTGTCCTTCAAAACCAAAAATAATTCAATTCGGAGAATTTTCATGCAGATGGCTCTAATTTTTTCTGTTATTATTTCAAAACGGAGAGATTGTGTGTATATATAGATATATATATATGGGCACCTTTTGATACCAAACTGCTCCTTGTTCTATGATTTAAAAAAAAAACCTCATTTGTCTTAGTGTTCATATTTAAATTTAAACCTTCCATTATAATGTAAAAAACTTTTTAAGTGATGTTTACCAAAATCGGTGGTAAATTTCCAGAACTCGGATCAAAAAAAAAAAATCGGCGACTGTCACCCGTAAGAGACAATCGATTTTTGATTTGCATCATTTCCATCCCTCCTAGACAGACAATTAACCGATTCAGTAGACTGGTTAACTGCTAACACAACACAAACCAGCTGAGATATATGAAGAAAATTCGCTGTTTGTAGTTGATGGCGGGACTTTTTATTAACAGTGGCACCCTATGGGTGGGTAGTGGCTCAATTATAGATGGCCTTAGTTTACTTCTACTATAGAAGGGGTCAATAACATAAGGTACCAATTAAGGGCAGTAAGTAGGTAGGTCGAATTGTTAGGGTATTGCAGTATTTGTTCCAGGGATCATTCATTGGCCTGATGGTGTAGAAAGACACCTATACACACTAAAGTGGTTAGTAGAGAAAAATTTAGTCATGACAGCCTTTTTAGTGTTAGTGCTGTAAAATGGTATGCCATAAGTGCAACATGTGAGCATCTATGGTAGTAACAGTGAATAACAACACAGCCATGCTTGCACCTAACTTCACGAGATGTTTCCTTCATAACCATGTCGTCCTGGGTTCTCTCCCATTGTGTGGCAACTGGCAAGGAAATCCTGATAAACTATGGAAGCCTGTCGTGTATATATATATATATTTGTATACATGTATGTGTGTGCTTTTTATCGCTTTACTCTTAATTGTCGATCAGCTGGTGATATTTGTTCACATCTCCATACAATCAGTATGGTTGGTGACAGGAAGGTCATCCAACCCATGCTAGTATGGAAACATGGACGTACAACGATGATGATGATGGCCCATTGGACCCATACCAGCATGGAAGTGTAGGTAAAATGATGACTGATAATTATACTCTTATTGATGTTAGCCACTAAAATGGTGCATGGCAAGAAGTGAAACCCACTGAGAATTAAACGAAATTTTTGTTTACTAGTCCCACCTACACAAAGATCTATTTATAGAAGATAATTAGCCAGACTTATGCTATACACTTATCAAAGGGGAAAAACTTCTGAGTATAAAAAAAAAAAGTCTATTGTAAATATAAAGGCTTCAAAAATCAACTGAAATATTGAATATAAGTTATTTATCCGTTTGTTACCATATTTTATAATGAAATACACTGCCTATGATTTTCAATTAATTTCGAAAATAATCATTTTGGAGGGATTCTGTAAAATAACTAAGTTGGTGTTTGGAAGGTTTAAATTTAAATATGAACATTTAAAAACAAATGGGTTTCTTTTATCATAGAACCAGGGATGGTATCAAAAGAGTTATAGATATAAAGTCATTATAGAGGGTAGTGAAAGAGAAGTATGAGTAAAAATTGAAAGGTAGTGTGAGGTCAAAGGTAAAAGAGTAGTGAGTTCAATATATACAGAGCTGTACATAAATTTAATGTAATGTAAATCAATAAATATCTAGAATTAGGACATGAATTTCATAAGATTATTACAAAAATATATCAATATAAAGGTACCATGCACTCAGTATGCTAAAATCATCTGTTCAACCCATGTCAGCGATTACGAAATATTGGGGTGAACACGATAGTTGCAAAAAATGTTTTTAATGTAATTGTAAAACCAGGTTTTAAATGTTAGTGGCCCCCTGAATGGGACGACAGTCTGTTGCAGGCT
>JAYRBU010605354.1:0-14147 GCA_036023795.1 Vulcanoctopus hydrothermalis
TGGTGAACACTGCTGTAGGTTGGATAGCCAAGACTGTACTGGCTCTCTTTGAGAATTAAGTTTTGATTTTTGAAAAATATGTTTTTAGAACTCTACTTAACCCTTTCATGACCATTTTTTTCTAAGAACATATATGTTTCAATTACTTCTCAAAATGATGACGAATTCAGAGGGTTTTGGTAAAATAATAACCTTTTCATTTGTTGGTATATTTAAGTTGTAGAGAGTAGAAAGAACTGTTAGCCTGCGAGAGACAAGGCATCCTCTCTAATGCTGGTGCCACGATAAAATGCACTCAGTGCACTCTGTAAAGTGTTTGGTGATCGATCAGAGATGACTTAGGGTAGAGAGGATTCTTTAGTCATGTCATGGACATGACAACCTCTCTAGTGTTGGTGCTATGATAAAATGCACCCAGTACACTCGGTAAAGTGGTTGGTGATAGGAAGGGCATCCAGCCATAGAAACCAAGCCAAATGTAACGTATTAGTGAGGTGTGGTCAGTCTCCCAACCTGTCTTGGAGAGTGGTGACTTCAAATAAGAGCTGACTTGGGCTGAGATCACCCGTCCAACTCATGCCAGTATGGAAATCGGACGTAAAATGATGATGATGATTATGATGTTTGGAATATAACTTAACTAATGGTTCTTACATAAAACTATGACAGATTTTAATTTAAATATGAAGTCTTTAAAACAAGAGTACTGGGGTGGGTTGATATCATTGTTCCCAGGGTAACCTTGAGTAGGTTGATATCATTGTTCCCAAGGTAACCTTGAGTAGGTTGGTATCATTGTTCTCAGGGTAACCTTGAGTAGGTTGGTCTCATTGTTCTCAGGGTAACCTTGAGTAGGCTGGTATCATTGTTCCCAGGCTAGCCTTGACTAGGTTGGTAACATTGTTCCCAGGGTAGCCTTGATTAGGTTGGTATCATTGTTCCCAGCCTTGAGTAGGTTGGTATCAAAAGGGATATTTTAATTAATGAAGGAAAATGAGGTGTCTCAGTGCTGACTCTCACTATCTTCTTCCTTAATTGTCATCTTACTAATTAGTGTCATTATTTGTTATTAGGGTGCCACGATAAAATGCACTCTGTATGTAAAGTAGTTGATGATAGGAAGGGTATCCAGCCGTAGAAACCAAGTGAAATGAACATATGAGAGAGGTGTGCTCCCCTGACTCATCTAGGAGAGTGGTGACTCTGACTGGTATTATCGCAGGCCGAAATCATCCATCCAACCCATGCCAGCATAGAAAACGGACGTAAAATGATGATGATGATAAGGCGGTGAGTTGTTAGCGCATTGGGCAGAATGCCTTGCAGTATTCTTTCTGGCTCGCTGCACTTTGAGTTCAAATCCCGTCACAGTCAACTTTACCTTTCATCCTTCTGGGATTGATAAAATAAAGTACCAGTCAAGTACTGGGGTTGTTGGCCTTGTGCCTATGTTAGAAACAATTATTTGTTATTAGCTGGTGCCACAATTAGTGTATTAGTCAGTTGACCCAAAACACAGGGAACAGCTTAGTTTTGAGTTTCAGTTAACCATTTTTTTTTTTTTTACTGTTTAATCAGGAAGGAAGGCAGTGCCCATCACCTTTTTTACAGGGCCTCTGAAATTGGTGGGAGGGATGGAGGGAGGGAGCTATCCTCAGACTGGAGACCTGGCCTGAATGCTTGCAACAGAGTGGAATCTGCTAAAGGCACTCAAGGGCCAGGTGGTGGTGTTAAACCAGATTAGGTCTACCACCCAAGAGAAGGCATCTATATAACAAATTCCAATTTTACATTCCTTTAAATATGAATCATCATGACTGTGCAGAGAAACTTTATTGATATCTAGGTTTTAGATATCACCATTAAGACAACTTTATTCTCTACAATGATCATGTTTCACCAGAAACTTATATAACTGCATCCACATTAGTGTTGATACTACGGTGTTTGCACATACACTGATATCAACCTATGTGCAAGTTAGTGTTTGTGTGTGTGCTACTACAGTGCTTGCACATACACTGATATCTTGGTATGTGCAAGTTAGTGTGTGTGTGTACACATGTAGATGCTACATGCAGGTTAGTGTGTGTATGTACACATGTAGATGCTACATGCATGTTAGTGTGTGTGTGGTACTACAGTGCTTGCACAAACACTGATATCAACCTATGTGCAAGTTAGTGTGTGTGTGTGCACATGTAGATGCTATGTGCATGTTAGTGTGTGTGTATTTGAAAGTTTTTTTTTCTTCTTGTCAGTAGCCTAGTGTATAAGAGCATTACTACCATTAGCTTAGAAATAGAGGTTCCTAGTTCAAATCTAGCCTGGTACTATATACATATCCATGAATAAGACACCTATTGATGAGCAAAGATCAAACCAAAAAAAAAAAAAACCAACTTATTGTAGATGTAAATATTTAAAACAAATATGAAAGAATGTTCCATCTCTAAAGATGCGGTAAATACTTTTTACTTTTTTAATTCTTTTTACTGGTTTCAGTCATTGGACTGTGGCCAGAAAATTATAGCTTAGAAAATTATACTTGTTTTTTTTTCCCCTTGAAGTTCCAGAAATGGTGTCATAGGTTTCAATTGGTTACTGAAAAGTGAAGCTTAAATACATGCTCTCTCTGTGTAAGCTATTTTTAAAAATTAATTAATTAAATATTAATTAATTATTTTTTTTAGTATTTTAGAACTCCAATGCTAGTTGGTATATATTTAACCTACCAAGCATATATATGTACTTTCAAGTGTTGAATGTCAATATTACTAATGAGTGTAGTAATAGACTAATTAAATGAACTTTACCAACACAAGGGATCATGGTTATTTATATAATGTTTAACCCTTTTGTTACCATATTTCTAATGAAATATAGTCTATTAATTAATTTTTAAAATAACCAAGAATTTGAAGGGATTTAGTAAAATATCTAACTTTCTCATTAAGTTGGTGTTTGGAACATAACTTAATAAAACGTTCTTACATAAAATTATAACGGAAGGTTTAAATTTAAATATGAACACTTTAAAACAAATGGCTTTGTATCATAGAACCAGAATTGGTTTCAGGCGGTTTGGTATAGGGTTGTTTTTTTAACCCTTTCATTATCATATTTATAATAAAATACACTGCCTATGATTTTCAATTAATTTGGAAAATATTCAAGAAAATTTGAAGGGATTTAGTTAAATAACTTTCTTGTTATTAAGTTGGTGTTTGAAACATAATTTAATAAAAAGTTCTTACATAAAATTATAATGGTAGATTTAAATATGAACACTTTAAAACAAATGGTTTTGTATCATAGAACCAGGGGTGGTTTCAGGCAGTTTATTATCAAAAGGGTTAACTATTATCTAGCGTTGTTTTTTTTAACTCTTTCATTGTATCCTATGATCTGTTAGTAAAGACAAATGGTAGCTAGATATGTCTTGAAATATTTAGTTCCTACTTCAACTCTGTTATTGCTGTGAGGAGCCATTCACAATATATCAGTCAAGTACATGGAATGGTATTTTTATTTCTTTGACTCTCTAAGAAGAAGGAATGTAAGTAAATATAACAAGAAGGAACATTTATTTATTTTAGTTGATATATTAAAAGAAGCTGAACTGTTGTTTAAAAGATTTGCGTAAATTAGGTGTCTCGAAGTTCTCTGAAGGAAAAGGGCTACATTCTAACTAACATTCTGATAAAGGATTTTTTTCTCCCTTATTTCTTTCATTGTATATGAAAACCAGCAAATTAATTAAATATATAAATAAACATTAAATTAAATTAGACACCTTACAAACACAAACCCAAGAAGGAAAAAATGTGACTAGATCTGCCAGCGGTAATCAAACCATGCATCTGCTGTATTCTGAGTGAAAATCTTAACCACTTACTTAGTCATCTACTAATTAATTATACATCTACTAATTAAATATATGATTGCTGTATTTGTGTTCTAACTTTATATTTTCATGACTTTTTGGTGATAGCCGTACCCCCAAATCAGAAACTGCTGACACTAGTCATACACAGTAATGTAATTTGTTTAACCCTTTTGATACCAACCCACCTGAATCCGCCTTGGTTTTATGATAAAAAAAAACATTTGTTTTAAATTTAAACATTCCATTATAATTTTATGCAATAAACTTTTTGTTTAGTTATGTTCCAAACAGTAACTTAATAGCAAGAAAGTTATTTATTTCCTCGAAATTCTTGATTATTTTCAAAATTAATTGAAAATACTTAAGGCAGTATATTTCATTAGAAATATAGAAACGAAAGAGTTAATGCAGAAATTTTTTTTTTTTCTTCTAAATATCAACTGAAAATATAAGTATTTTTCATCATTATAATTTTGAGTATTTTTCATCGTGATAATTTTATGTAAGAAACTTTTTGTTTAGTTATGTTCCAAGCACTAACTTAACAGCAAGAAAGATAGTTATTTTACTAAATTCCTCCAAATATTAAAAAAAAAATATCGACTGAAAATATGAGTATTTTGTCATCATACTACATTTATCAGCATCTGCTTCCATCTATTACCATTTACATTCCTCAAGAAAGTAACTTTATATTCTATGTAATATGTAAGATATAAGATAGTAGGTGTTTTTTCCCAGGCGACAATTAGCATTGAAATAATTTTTGTATTAATTGGAAAATGATTAGTCATATGTAAATATTTAAAGAAGATTTTGGTTTAATGTTTGTTTGCTTTTAATCAAATTTTTAAAACTAGCACATTTATGTCAGCTCAAGTTGCATTTCACTATTTTGAATGAGATTGGGGTGGGTTGTTGGGGTGTGAGGGGCATCTAGAGTGATGATAGCTGTTAGTTAAAGTAAAGGCTATGGAAATTCTAGAATGTTATGGTCCAAATTTTAACAGAACATTACCCAGAGTCTCAACGAAGAATTAAGTAGAACTGTCTAACTGTTACCAACAACGGTGGTGAATTGGCAGAGTCGTTAGCATGCCAGATGGAATGCCTTGCAGTGTTTATTCTGGCTCACTGTGCTCTGAGTTCAAATCCTACCGAGGTCAACTTTGCCTTTTAGGGTAGATAAATAAAGTATCACACTACAGTCTAGGGCGGTGGACTGGCGGAATCATTAGTGCATCGAACGAGATGCCTCGCGGTATTTATTCCAGCTTTTTCGTTCTGAGTTCAAATCCTGCTGTGGCCTACTTGGGTGGTAGACTTAATCTGTCATGTGGTTTAACATCACTACCTGGTCCTCGGATGCCTTTAGTGTAGTTCACTCTGTTGCAAGCATTCAGGCCAGATGTCCGGTCTGAGAATACCTTCCTCCCTCCTCCTTTCCTCCCACCAGTCTCGGAGGCCCTGAAAAAAAGGTGATGGGCACTGCCTTCCCTTCTGTCTAACCGATAAAAAAAATCCACTGTATCTCTCCCCCAAAATAGGTGTCATTGTGTTAATGTAGGAAATAATTATTCGGTAAACATTAGAGAGATATCAGATAGGATGAATACAAAACTGGAGTGACGTTCATCTTTTACTTTAAAGGTAAAAGATAATGAAAAGACAACTCTTGATTTACGTCCAGCGAAGCTCGACTTTGTTTTGTAAACAGTTCAAAAGTGGAATAAATTGGTTTACCGTGAGGAAGAGGAAAAGTCTACTCACTAATTTCCGACACAGACCACCACTATGTTCCTCAGATCTTATTGTTTACTTTGTTTAATAGTTTGTCACAATTAACATCAACTATTATATGTCCAGCTATGATCTGTACTACTGTCTAAACACCAGATACTATCAATATCGACGAACTACATTCAAGGTCAAATTCAAAGAGTCCCAGAATTTCTGACAGTGTCGTAGGGACACCATCGTGACCCATGGCGTGTCTAGGGAAACCTTTAAACCTGACAGAGCCTGTCCCTAGATCGTAATACTCAGTTTTGCCAGCTGAGCAGACTGGAGCAACGTGGAATATGCCTTTCCCAAGGACACAACACGCCTCCCTGACCGGGAATTGAACCCACAATCTTACGATCGTGAATCCAGTAATCTTACCACTAGGCCACGCACCGCCACAAACTCCATTCCCAGTTACTAAATAGGTAGACAGTTGTATAGTGAAAAACTAAAAATAAAAACTAGAAAATATTTAATGAAGAAATCAACCTTTTTATTTTTGTTAAGCTATAGTCGAAAAAGTAATAAAATGGTATTTAATTTGTGTATTTCTTCTCTTGCAGGTTTATTGTATGTTGTTGACAGTGCTGACAAGAACCGAATGACAGAAAGTCGTTATGAACTGAATGCAGTTTTACGACAGAAAGAAATGGAAAATGTTCCCGTTATAATCTTAGCCAACAAACAAGATTTGCCGAATGCGTTGCCTATATCAGAAATAATGGATAAATTAAACCTAAGCAAACTAGAGGACCGTCGATGGCATATTCAGTCAACTTGTGCTACAACTGGCGAAGGCATACTGGAAACTATGGAAAAATTAAAATCCATGGTAAAGAAATTTCACAGACACAAATCGAAGCATTCTTCATAAAACAAATAATAGTACTGCCCCAAGACGCAAACCTATTGTTTTCATTTAATAGTACGAAGTCTTTTACAGACAAATAAAGTTCCCAGTTCAAATTCTGGCCAACTGCCATATTTTCAAAGACCTCAACAAGTTCTTTGAGATGATTCCAGTTACACGTGTTTCTGAATGCATGAGATTACTACACGGTACCAGTGTGTTCTCAGACTCTTTGAGACTAATGCAACATTTAACAATGCCTTTTAAATGAAGCTTACTGGGGCTCTTACAAATAACGGCATTGCAAAAGATTATATCCAGAAATCATCGCTGGTTTGTGTCCAGGACCAGAAACAATTTCCAATTCTAAAAGTTCCTCATAGAATACATTAAAGTTATCGACTTGCGCTAACCCAATAGCCAAGCTGTTATTATAGTCAAAATGATAACTTCTTAAGCAACTCATATTTCTTTTTAATATTTATGTCTATAAGAGTGGTAGATTTGCAGACTCGTTAGTGTCGGACAAAATGCCTTGCAGTATTTAGTTGTTGCCCTTCGCATTCTGAGTTGAAATCCCGCCGAGGACCGACTTTGCCTGTAGTCCTCACGAGGTCGAAAAAAAAACGTACCAGTTAAATGCTGGGGCGATATAATCAACTATACCACGACCCCAAATTTGTGGTCTTCTGCCTATGTTAGAAATCAATATTATTACTTAGTCGAATTGGCTGAGTCGTTAGCGCGTCGGACTGAATACCTTGCAGTATTTGTCCTGGCTCACTGCGCTCTGAGTTCAAATCCCGCCGAGGTCAACTTTACCTTTCATCTTTCCGGGGTTGATGAAATAAGGTACCAGTCAAGTACTGGGGTTGTTGGCCTTGTGCCTATGTTAGAAGCAATTATTATTACTTAGTCCAGGGTGGTGGATTGGCAGAACCGTTAGAGTGACGGTCAAAATTCCTTGCTTTATTTAATGTCTCTTCACGTTCTGAGTTCAAATCTCGCCGGGGTCAACTTTGTCTGTCATCCTTCCGAGGTCGATAAAGCAAGTACCAGTCAAATCCTGGTGTTGATATAATCCACTGTATACACCTTCTCCAAAAATGTGTGGGCTTGTGCCTTTGCAAGAAATCATTATTACCATCTCTGTCAAAACACTTACGCCACTAACAACATTTCAAAAAAAGGGCATGAACCTCACAACTCATTCTCCTACCGTATACATCTAATTTTTATGCTAGAAATCAACAGGGCTCAAGAACTGTCTGTTCATTGCCATTTTCAAACATTTCCCTGTCGTCTCAGAACTTTCCTCAATACTTGGTTATTTTACATATTATCTTTAACGCCAAAGATTAGACTATTTTTACCTCACTGCATTACCTATTTCCAAATTTTCATTTAATTGGAACTTTCGTGCGTCAAACTATTTCTAAAAAAAAAAAAATCGTCTTTTTATTTGTCACCCTTGTCTTTGTTTGGCTGAGTTAAGCATTGTTGAACAATGTTTGCCTCACCTCGGTACGGCTATAGCGTTGATTTATTAAAGCTATCACGCTCGCTACATTAAGTGTGTTCACTGTCCTTAATGATAGTTTGTTCTATAATTCCTATGGTGAGATGCCTTTAAAGAGTGAAACAATTAAAACATCATAAACTAATGTCTTTAAATGAATGTCTTAACCTTTCCGTTGCAATAAATCATCATGAGAAGAACAAGTAAAAAAAAAAAAAAAAGAGAGACAGCCTTTAAAGTGAAAAGAGACAACCTTTATAATATAACTGTAGTGGTTTACTGTGTTCTCTATAAACCACTGGGTATATTTTGTTGTGCTAAGTCATTGTGCTGCTTTCCATTTAATTGTTCAATGTTTAATTACTCAAATAATATTGTTGATTAGAAACGTAGGATCTTCATGATCGTTAGTGTAGTTGTTGTTGTTTAGCACTAGAGTAACCCTATCGATCAAACCTATACTCGAAGTTGTTCTAGCCCTGACCATCCCGTCTTTTTTTTCTCCAGTATAGTGTATTTAGGATGACATCATCCAATGTGTTTATTCTTTTTTAGGATGCCATGGTGTGATTTGAGGGAGAATAGGTTGTAGGTTGAGCAACCACGGAGAAGCTCCCGTTGTCTCGTTAATATGGCAGTTCCCTTGTGTGGTGAATGCTGTAAGTGTAGAGGTGGGCTCACGAAGTTTGAGGTCACAGTCTAGTTGAAATCGTTTCACTTCCTTTGCATCACCAATAATGCCATTGAGAAAAATATGAACATCACAACATCCTGCACCTTATCTCTTTCAAAATCTCTACTGCCATAGTTATTTAAGCAGCATTGCTTCCTAGTGTGGTTATTGCTACACAGCCGGGAATGGTCCATGACACGGTTTCCATTCCCGGATGCTGCCATGTCGCTCCACTTACTTCACTGATATCCTTGGAGAAGGTATAAACGCCACAACTGTCTGTCTCATATATTCTCGAGCTTCATCGGTAAGATGAAATGGATGTCAGCATCGCTTGGCGGTAAAATTTCTGATCCACGTTTATGACTCAGTCTTGTTTCGCAGTTGAAAACAATTAACCTATCTTGCTAATTTTCATTGGAGAGGCATGAACAACTCTGCTTCCTATTTCTTCTCCTTTTCTCAATATTAGATTTCATAGCGATGTAAAATAAACCATCTATATTATAATAGAAATAGCTGAGTTTATAAGGTAGCAGATATCTGGCTACTGTGTTATTGGTTCAAATCAGATCTAGTACAGATCTGGTGCTGTGACCCTAGGTTTGACATTAAGCTTCTCTTGACAAATGGCTTAAAGCCAAGATGAGAAACCATGTCAAACACAGTGAAACCATGTTTGAATATCTTCTTTTTCTTTTATTTATATGTATGTTCGGTTGTTTACATTGTGTGTGCATGTAGGTATGTGAATATATATATATCTATGTGTGTGTGTGTGTGTGTGTATGAATATGCGCGTGCTTGATATTTTTTTTCATTTTTAAAAATCCTATTCGAGAAAATTGTTTAATAAAAGATGAATTAAATAAATCTTTTGTGTTCTTGTATCTAACCATATTGTGTATTCTATCGTGGAATGATTTAGAGCGAAGACTTGATAGACATGGTACAGCGTCCGGTTAAATGTATGTTATTTTCTTCCTTCGTGTCCCAAGTTCGAAACACCATCAGGATCAACGTTTGACTCTACCTATGTAAAATCAATATTCTATTCAGTAATTGTCTTTGTGGAGTTATTTATTTTAAGATGTTAGATGACATGTGAAACACTATTGTTTGCTACAAACACAATATACTACGTCCATCTAAGTAAACGTATATGAAAATCATTTAAAGTATAAATTATTTTTAAAAATTTTTTATAAGTTAGTCAGGAGAATGGGTAATGCCCATAATCTTTGTGCAGGCCAATCCAAACGGGTGTGGCTGATTTATCATCCTGAACATCTGTAGGAAAACACGAGCAGGGAGGAAAATGCTTACAACACAGTGAACTTTGCTAAAGACAACCAAGGAGATGGTGGTGTTAAACAGGGCGCGATGTTAAGCCTACCACTCATTGAATTTGATCTACCCAAGGTCAACCTTGAATAAGCAAACTTCTAGGCAAAAGCATTCCAGCCATGACCATTTCAGGGTGGCAATTACGTCAGTTCGCTTGTGCACATGCGTTGAAAAAACAGGAAAGTCTAAACAGAAACTAAATTCTTTTAATTATAAGTGTGTGTATAGAATTACACATATTTATGGCTTGAAGAGGGGATAAGTCATTTGTATACGCTTAAGATTGATTTTGTTTGATTAAGTACAAGGCCCTTGAAAGCCTTGAGACCTTCATGCTTTTCTCACATTAACGATGTAAGTAAAGTTAAATAACTCCGACCCGAGATTGAAACCTGTGTTGCGGTCTCTTTACTTTTCGAGAGCTTTACCTCTCACTCTACGACGCGCGTCACAGTATGGTTTATTATGTAAAAGATGAAAGACTAAATCAACCATGACTCCTTAACTAAATACCGTAAAAACCGGTCCTCTTTCTTCTGCTTCTACACTAACTTGACAGTTATAATAAAAAAACATAAATAACGTTTTCTTTGGACTGTGATTACAAGAACCTTTACTAAAGGTTGAGATTGTAATTATACAGAAAAAAGTCGTACAATTGATAAAACCAGACAAATACATATTCTATATAAAAAATGAGTATTCTGAACCCAATATTAAGCATTAGCCTCACAGGGTTTCATTAAAAGGGGTTTCTTATAAATGCTTTACATTCACCTTAAATCAGCAGTTCTGATCGTTGGAGTTTGCTTTAAAACATCGACTACGAAGCTAAAAAAGCTGTCATGGGCAACCTTTTTCGATCGGCGGCCGCATGAGATATTACTCATCAAAAATCGGGCCACACCACTAAATGAAAATTTAACAAACCTCGTATTTAATTATTGTATGTGGTTTAGTCTGACTATTTTAGACTGACCCCGGGAAATTTTAATTAAAAAAAAAGGCTATTATGCTGGTATAATCGTGAAACTAAGTGTCATACAGATAATCAAAAGGACCGTAGGTCACCCATGACTAAGCTATTTTAAGTGTTTTATTTATGAAAACTTTGATAGGTAAAGGTTAATATTCGCTTTAGAATATATATTTTCACTGTAGTAGACACATTCTGAGCTGAGTCGACTTTTATTGCATGAGTGAAACCTCAACCAGATGTAAATATAGACTCCGATGGAATTTGAGCACAGAACAGTTTGGTATCGAATGATCAAGTAGTTACTTGTAAAAAAAGAGTCTATGCATTCCAGTATAGGGTGAACAATATTATAAATGTCTGTAAACCGCAATATACACAAGCAGGAATAGTCTCTTCTTTAGGATAGGTGACCTCTAAATGATAACACGTTTTTAGGGTTACAGACACATATATGTATTCACTTGTTTCCTTGTGTGAAATATATGTATGTAAATATATACATACATTCACACACACACGTGTGTGTATATATATATATATAATTTTAAAAAAACCATACAGCGTTTATAAAGATTTATACATATATCTGATGAGAGCTCAATATTAAACAAACAAAGAGTTGATTTTCTAGAGCAAAATATTAGACTATAAGAAATATAGACAAATCCTGTATTCGCAAAAAGGTGGATTTCGATTCCTATAACCCGAATCTCGTCAGCAGGTGGGGCTCGAAACATGAAACATCATCTGGCAAAGTCCAAAGTCGATATGATAAGTTTATAAAGCTGTTAGCTCGGACGCTGTTGTTCTGAATGTTGCGTATTCAAATCATATCAACAGGAGGCTTGCGCGTGGTCCGAACTACGGAAGATAGAATGCAGATTATCATTTCAAAGTTACATATTTTGAATTTGCAAAATTTGTAAAATTTAGTATCAAATCGTATATGCAGAGTGCTCAACTGGTATATATAATTACATACAGCTTGCACTGCAGAATACTCCCTTCATCAGCTGTCGACTGGAGATCTCAGTGATTTCGGCACCTTCCGACAGTATCGCTTCCTCCAGCGGTGCCAAGCAGCATTGATGCTACTAGGGAGTATCCGAGTTGTGTTTGTCGACAATGTAACATGCTCTTTCCCTCCATCATCCACGCTGCCACCACAACAAGCTGGGTGCAACTGTGACCACTCTACCCGTGCAGCTACTATTTTATTTTATTACTTGTTGGGGATTTGTTCATTGCTCTCACCTTCGGCTTCCCTCTGATGTGCATTTGCCATATCGATGAAGATGCATTTTCTGCCTCCCTCTTCAGCTCACGAATCACGGCTTTACACAGATACGAACTATTCCGGCAATGTCAACTGCACACCAAATCCCCCCAAAGTTACAGTCTGTCAATAATGGAGAGTCAGGTTAAGGAATTCCGCTTTGAATTTGGAGGAGATGTGATTCCAACGATCAGGGAACAGGCAATTAAGAGAATTGACCGTATCTACGCTTCGCTTTTAAATGATGCCTAGAGCGGTGTTGAGATTGAGATCGAACTGAGATACGGACTAACCGCCATTGACAACTGCGGTTTGGCAGAAAAGTTTAAGGTGTGGTGTGATCAAGGCTCTTATGGCATCTCTAAGTGTATGAAATACCATTAACAAGAAGGGAGGGAATAAAAGAAATGTGCTAGCAAATTCCTGCAAGAGTGGCTTAGTCTCCCGTCATGCTTTACAGGGGTTGAGTTGTATAGTGTTACTGCAAAATTCCAACTGCCTTTAACATCGTTGGTGAAGTTTAAAGTAGCAAAAGCCCACTGTCACATGATGCTACGGGATTCAGTGGATCCTATTGTTCGTGCGACTCAGCTAATAGTGTTTACAAGAAGGAAACGGGACGTGAAAAAAAGTGGTTGAGGTGGCAGAGACCACCATAGAAATGAAAGAAATGATAGGTGTGGTGTAGAACACACGGGTTGGAGTGGAACAGATACGGGACGAATGAATATGCCGCTAATGTAACAATAGAAGGCGAGATAGTGTGACCAAAGAAATTGTCATATTGAAGAGGAGGAGCGTGAGACTAAGGCAGTAGGGTTATGAAACCAATGTGCATGAGTAGTATGGGAGACATGAGTAAAGGAAGCTATTGTGGAACATGTCATGGAAAATAGATCCCGCCAGGTTGCGATTTTCCTTGAGAGCGGTGTACGGTGTACTTCCATTCCCGGCCAATATGAGATGGTAAGGCTGGGTTGACACTACTGATTGTCATCGCTACGAAGAGTATGCATCATTGGTGTATGTTCTGGCAACATGCGAGTCGTCCCTGGCGGGACAACAAAATCTTGAGTATTTTTCCTGATGCACAAAAAAAAATTCAACAGCATCAATGCAATAAGAATCAACACCAAGTTGCACTCTGTTGAATTCCACAAGGAGAGTGAGAAAAGACAGCGCAGAAATGTAGACAAAGGAAAGCCGATATCCACATTTCTGCATGGTGCTAATGACTGGAAGTTGCAAGGGGTGGAGAAGGAAGCGCTTGTGTTCCCAGGATATATTGCATGGTTTGACTTTATGGCAAAAAAGTGTCCTGATTTTTTAGTTGACGGTGGCTTGAGAAGGCAATATAGAGATTGGGCACATGAAAGGAGGGCCTAACATATAAGGACTTATGCAATCCCGTGAGATACCAGTGGAGGTGGGATGCTGTTGGTTTGTAACTAGATGCTCAATGTCTTACATGGCTAATATTGGATTTAGAAAATGTAGCTGAGCAGTTATTCGTGAACTGGAGAAGTAAACAGAAAATGCTTTATTGTGGATATGGCAGATACATGTGAGAGAAAGACCAAAGCTGAGAGCAAAGAACAATTCCTCAGCGAGTAGTGAAACAAAATAGTTGCTGCCTAGTTGGAGTGGTTACAGCTGCACCTGGTTTGGTGTGGTATTTATATTTTACATATACACACATACATATATACATATAAATACACATACATGCATACATATAAATACACACATACGTACATACTTATACATACATACATACATACATACATACATACATACATACATACATACATACATACATACATACATAC
>JAYRBU010625537.1:0-11798 GCA_036023795.1 Vulcanoctopus hydrothermalis
AGAGAGAGAGAGAGAGAGAGAGAGAGAGAGAGAGAGAGAGAGAGAGAGAGAGAGAGAGAGAGAGAGAGAGAAGAATTTTGATGTAATATGTTTTCAAACTAATGGTCTCGGCGTCTGTTAGCGTGATATTGAATTTTCAAGTCAATATCTTTCTAAATATCTTAAAGAACGCCATTGAGACGTAAATATCTTTCACGCGGTAGTAGAAGTGTCAATATCCTCTTCAGTTCGACACAAGTAGAGTCCCATCCATTGCCCAAAGGCAGCTAATTGCAACCCGTAATATGGGCCGGGCCAAACGACAGACTTTTCCCACAGTTGTAAATTACCACTATAACGTTTTCTTTTTATAAATTTCATATGCAGATGATATAAAATGAGCAACTGATTGATTTTTGCATGAGGAATAAATTGAAAATATAATTGTTTTATTATATTTTCTTCCATCCTGCTTAAATTTACAACTCCATATTTGGTGTTAATGAGTTTAGAAAGAAATTTCTACCTTAGATTAAAAAAACAGTATTTTTTTAATTTTATTTTAATGACTACATTTTAGATAATACAGAATATCAAATGCAGGTGCTGTTGAATATCGATATAATCGTAGAGTGGTTTATCCAGTCTTAATCCCTTGCTATTGTTATATAATATTACTTCATATAATCCCTTACCCCACCAACCTTTACCCATCTGATACATTCACTAAGTACCAAATCAATGTTGAGGCGGTAAATTGGCAGAATCGTTAGAGCGTCGGATAAAATGCTTTGCGGCATTCGTTCCGGCTCACTGCGCTCTGACTTCAAATCCCGCCTGGGTCAATTTTGTCTTTCATCCCTTGGGGGTCGATAAATAAAGTACCAGTCCATTAATGGAGTCAATTTTTTTTTCTCTCTCTCTCTCTGGAATAAATCACCGCCAGGTTTTAAAAAATGCCCAAGAAACGTTGTAAGTTACGAGAATGCCCCCCTACGACTCCCAATGGAGTTGTATGGGCGCAGTCGTAACATTAGAAGTTAAGGGCTCGGAAACGGAATAGATATATCCATTTCATACAATCCCTTACTCCTCTACCCGATTGAAAAACATTCAGTGTGTGACAAATCAATGTTAACTATGACGTCATAAACTCGGTGCCGATCTAACAACCCCCACCACCAACAACAACAATTACAACAATGTAGCAAATGCTGATAAGAGCAATGCCAATGACGAACGTATTGATAATATTATCGAACCACAATGAGTGAAGTGTTTGCGTAAACAACAGAGAGATGGACTAGTTTATTTATAGTGTCAGATCCAGTAAATTGAGGTCAACTTTGCCTCTCATCCTTTCGGGGTAGATAAATAAAGTAGCAGTCTAGTGTGGTGGACTAGTGGAATCGTTAGAACACCAGACAATGCCTCGCGGTATTTATCCCGGCTCTCTGCGTTCTGAGTTCATATCCCGCTGTGACCTACTTAGGTGGTAGACTTAACTGTCGCCCGGTTTAACACCGCCACCTGGCACCTTGGGTTCCTTTAGCGAGCGGAGTCCACTCTGTTGCAAGCATTCAGGCCAGGTCTCCGGTCTGACAATACCTTCCTCCCTCCCTCCCACCAGTCTCGGAGACCCTGAAAAAAGTGTGATGGGCACTGCCTTCCCTCCAGACGAAGCACTAAAAAAAAGCTACCATTTTAGATGGTTCAAATTCAGTCGAGATTGGTTTAGTTTATCATCCCACCACGGTCCCTAAAATAAGAGTAACATCCGGAATATAAAGGTCTGTGTCGGCAACAATGGTAATAAAGTCAAAGATAGTTTGTAGGTGTCAATAATTTTAGTTGCCATTAGTTGACCACTTCTTGAAGTGTTTTCATTGCTCACAAAGTTATTGGCGCCTACAAACCTGCTGCTTGGATTTTATTGGATGTAAAACAGGATAATAACTCAGTATTATAGCAATCGAGGTTTGTCTTTACAGTGAGTATTCCATCTTGCCATATAAAAATGATGAGTTAAAATCATGTTCTTATCGATGTAATCTATTAATTGAAGTACGAGTAACATACTAAATTGATATTCAGAGCAGTATTTCCTCTCTATTGTTTATAAACCTCCATGGGATTACTCTTATCGTATAAACCTGTTAAAATTTGAGTTAATTAACGACAGAGGGGTTTCTGAAATTCACAGAAATACACCTCATTTAATGTCAGTATTTAGCTTCATCAGTTATGTTCTGAGTTTCAATCCTGACATATCCTACAAACGTAATCAATTATTTTGACATAGGATAATTTGATTAACAATGGTAATTATTCCTTAGATCCCAGTTGAATGAGAACGTCAATTTTGTAATCAAGAGAGAGAAAATTAAATATTTTAATATAATCACTTCTGTTCTGTACAATCTCCGCTATAGCCAACAATTGTAATATTTATCAAATTCTACAATAGAATAAAATATCAGTAGTGTTCAAGAATATTAAATTACTGCTTGGAATGACCGAACATCTAATTAATCGCTTGACCTGCTAGAAATAGCTATCAAATCTCCCTCAAATCACACCCTAGCATCTTAAAAAAGATTACATTGGATAGTTTGATCCTATATACAATATATCTGAGAAACAAAAAAACTGGATGGTCACTTCTATTTTTTCTGAGTTGTCTGGATTGAAGGCTGTGCCTATCACCCGTTTTTCAGGGACTCTATGCCTGGTGATGGGAGGAAGGAAGGTATCTTCAGATCGGAGACATATCCCGAATGTTTGCAACAGAGTGGTCACCGCTAAAGGCACCCAATGGTGAGGTGCTGGTGTTAAACCGGGTGACGGATTGAGTCTACCACTGCTGGAATTTGTTTTTATCATAGGTCAACTTGATTAGAGCTAGCCTGGATCTAAAGAACAACAATAATGTTTGATAACTTGCTGTTACAAAATATATACTGATCTACAATATCTTAACTACAAAGTGCAGCAAGAAAAGAAAAGCAAATCATGTAGTTGGGGATAAACGACAACGCTCCAAAACTCATGATGTCGACACAATTCATGGTCTACTTGAAGTCATGTAGATTTGTGCTTGTAGTTCTGCGATGGAATGTCTTGGGAGTAAATGCCATGGTTCATGGTTTGTATGTTGATGCATGTATATATAGACAAAGTGAGACACCAAATCTGACAGAATATGGGCCGAAGAGAGGACAATCATATGTAGGTGACATGTGGGCCATTTTGATAAGAGGATCTCGTAATCTACGCACTCGAAAGCTCTGATTATTTCAGGGAAAGCAACTCGACTTTCTGCGCGCCTAGTGGTGTGATATATGTTCCTGATAGTTATCTTGGAGCCGTTGCGATTGTGTGTAAACACCTACCACTTTATCATTTACGATATCTTATTGCAGGCGCTGACGGTAGGGTTCATTACAAGTATAGTTGTAATGCCGTGATGTATGACACACATGGTAGTGTTGTGGTTGTGGCGTTTTGCATTGAATATGGAGAGGTGTACCAAGAGGGGTGTTATCGTTTACAAGCTTAGCTGTCTCTAATGAATCAGAGTGGAGGCATAATTTCTAATTTGCTAAAAGGTGTAATTAGCATACAAGTGGCGTAGCGCAGAACAGATAGCTGACTTTGAAGTACCAGAGATTTCGAAGGTAGAAGTCGATGTGCAGTGGAATGATGTGGTGTTAGATTTTTTTATTCTTGAATGCTCAGAAAATGATATGGTAGAAGAGACATTTGTGGAGGGAAATGTTTTAGTTAGGGGTAGGAAATATTGTTTGGAGTTAAAATGTTTGTATACAAGGATGTCACAACAATAATGATTTTACAGCGGGGCGAATTGAGATAAATATCGTTGATGTGAAGGATTTCTGGTGAAAGGAAGAGTTTCGAGTATGATGAGGAAGTTGGTGAATTATGATAATAAGGAGAGAGATTTTAAATCAGATAGACAATATTTTTTATTGAATATACAAAATGTACATTAAGCTTTGACTGACGTACACATTAAAGATGAGGGGTGGGTAGAATTAAATTCATGAAGGCATATACACCATTTATGGAAAGCAGTTATATAATATATGGTGTAGCCAAGACATCAGACATGGGCTAGGAATATTGAGTTAAGAGATTTGAGTTTCAAAGTGAAATAGTAGGATTGATTATTATGAAATGGTGGGTATATTCAAGACTAGTACGAAGTCCAAGGATATTGGATATTGGCATAGGGAAGGATTGGTTTTCAGACTTTCTATTAGATTGCGGCATACGTTTCATAAAGAGGAAAGGAAAAACATATATTTAAACTTACTAATTCATGGAACAACAGCAAATATAATAAAATATTATCAATAATGCTTAGCTAAACCTTAAGAATTTCAAGCAGCGAATTGGCAGAGACGTTTTTGTGATGGACAGAATGCCTTGCAGTAATCGTCTCGACTCACTGCACTCTGAGTTCATATCCCACCGAAGTCAACTTCGACTTTCATCTTTGCTGAGTAGATAAATAAAGTACCAGTCTAAGGCGGGGACCGACGTAATCGTTAGAGCATTGGTCTATTCCGGCTGTTTGCGTTCTGAGTTCAAATTCCGCCGTGGCCTTCTTGCGTGCTAGACTTAATCCGTCACCTGGTTCTTGGTTGCCTTTAGCTGAGTCCGCTGTATTGAAAACATTCGGGTCAATTCTCCGGTCTCAGAATACCTTCCTCCTTCCTTTTCACCAGTCTCGGAGGCCCTGTAGAAAGGGTAATGAGTATTGCCTTCCCTCCAGACTAAGCAGTAAAAACATGTGTATGAATACAGATATATATATTTAGGACTTACCAAAAATAATATATATTTTACCAATTTCTTTAGTTCATTTACTCAATCAACAGACGTTCTTTATCTTGTTTAGCACCGGATCATCACACGTGATCGAGCATATGTATGTTCAAAGGAGTTTCAGCTGTGACCATTCTTTTTTGCGTGTCCGTGACTACACTGACCTATGATTAGTTTATTTTATAAACATTTGGTTTGGATTTGTGAAATTTGCAACTGTCTTGATAATTCATCAATGGCTGGTGAGTGCATAAGATTTCCTCCCTGGCTCTACCAAGTAAATTGATAAATGTTGGTGGTTGTATGGAGTATTTTAGATGAGTAGTATCAATCAAGGTCACTAAAATTATCGATTTCATTGAAAAGAAGCTTCGGAGTTTTGATGTTATTTGCCTATTCCAAGGGAATTAGCGTTATAAGTGAAATGAAAAAGAGACTATAAAAAAGATACAAATTAGTCAGATACACATTTCTGAGAGGATAAATCATATACCTCGGTATATAGCATTTCAACAAGAAATATTTTTATTCCCCGTCATCTTCACACATTATGAACAGCCATTTAAAATAATGATATATAGTTTCTGAATCTATGTTCACGCTTAATATATAACACAGTGTTGCTAAAAGTGTTTCCTTGAGAATAGTTTATCACTGATTTCCTCATACTCACACTGGTAATGCTCTTTTCATTTTACACCCGTGGAGGCTTTGATTGAATCCGATGCACTATGTCTCTCGACTAAATATTTTTGTCTACATTTGTTGTAGAATATGTAAACTAAACTATAACAGTTTAGTGATTATTGCCTATGGTTCAATCATAATGTCAGGAAGTAGGGCTTACTTCACTCTAAATTTATATCACAAAAACCTACTATGCGAATGTTTGAAATACTGCCAAATCTGCGTCACTGAATGGTTTAATCGGCATATCATTTGATACATAAATATTCGAGATAATATGGTTGGTTCTGAATGCACAAAACAGGAATTATACCCAGCTAATGCAAAACAGCAATCTTTCTATTTCCAGAGTTATATTCTCTCCCAGGACATTGGATTTTAAAATCGCAGGAACCTGAATTAGCTATATATTTTTTAATATAGAATGCCCCCACCCACACACACACACACACAGACACACACGCACACATACACATGGGAATAAATTCAAGCACACGAGCACACACACACATACACATACACCCACATCGTTCTAATGATCAGGAAAGTGAAACTAGAAGTCATAACTTGTGAAGATTCTGCTTCAAAATATAAAATATATCTACTTGTAAGGAGTACATTATTTAGCTTGTTTAACTAATTCTAGCGCTAATTTAATTATATTTATATATATATACACAAAGTCGTACAACACATGGTAAAACAGCAATGGCAATGCAAGGAATGAAAACAAACACAGGGTAACATCCAGGTAAGTATTAGTTTAACGCTTGAGGAAGAAATATATAGTTTTTCTGACGAATCGGGCATAACCCTGTAAAAGAAGGAACAAGGGACAAAACAAACGGTCAAGCACAGAGTGAGACAAACTTACGTCCGATGGTGAAGAAAACGGAAGTGAGTCTGATATATATGTATGTATATCTACATTACCTATTGATCTGTGTTTAGTGGTGACTGATCGAAATGTTTGGTGTCTTATGTGATACGTCTCTTGAGATCTATGTTTAATCACAATTAGAATTTGGTGGACACAGTGTGCTGGTTATAACTCCTTTCAGATGGTTGATCCTGGACTATAGAAAATAGTGTATCCAAATATTATTAAAACATTTAAGTGGAAACTTTGGTTAAATTTCTTATTGTTCGGAACGCAATATCTGCTGATCTTTAAATGCTATACCGCCTCAGCATAGGCAACTGATAAGAGTGGGTAAAGAAGGCAGTTTAATTACTCAATAATAAACCATCAGAATATATAAAAATATACAACTGTTTCATATTATTCAGCAACCTACGCCAGCTGGTTTGTTACAAAGTACCTTAACAGCAGCCCCAAATCTTTCAGTCTAATCATTTTCTCTCTACTAAACCAACAATTTAGGCTATATTTCGTCAGCAAATATTTCTAAGTCTATTTATTCCCATTTAACCCACTTTTGTTGTTCATTAAAACGGTTTTTGATTGGTGCACTTACTTTATCTTTTCTTTCAATACATTCATTGAAATTAAACACAAAACTGGCGAGACCTTTACCTCGGTTACAAATAATATTCAATATTTATGATAAATTTAAAGAAAGTGGTGATAAAAATAGAAACTCTGAACGAGTTGTTACGAATTGCTACTTTCGGTCCAGATGCAAACAGGATACCTTAGTTGAAGACTGGCAGTTACAGAACTCGGTCTAACAAGATGGTACTATTTCTCTAGTTGTTCCTTTGTCAGTTCGACCCAATCAAAGGAAAAGTAGCAGAACCTCTTGAGAGAACCTAATGGAGGGAAAAGTAGCAGAACCCTCGAGAGAACCTAATGGAACATATTGCTACTCCTGTTATTTTCTGTCAAGCATTTGCTGCATCCAAAAGACTAGACGTCCATCTCGGCCAGTCCTGGACACTTAAGTTGCTCATTTCAAAGAAGCACTCGAATCTCACGAGTCTTCTTTATTTGCTTCACCACAAGTTTTAAGTTCATATTCCACACACTGATGTCTACATTCTGGGTCCCGGCAGACAGAAAACATATTGGATTGAAATATCAGAAATTTTAGACATACTATTGGACTTTTGTAATAATTTAGGACGATCTGGTAAAGATTGGGTCATAAGTGAAAGATGAGAAAACTCATTAATTTGTTTGGAACTTCACTTCAAGCATGACGAAAGGGAGGCAATGCAGTAGCGGTGTAAAATATTTTCTTGTCACTTAGGAAAATTAATCTTATCCTTTTATTTTTGTTTAAATTAAAATGTTTTCTTTCGTCGTTTGTTTTGGTTTTTATTTTGCTTTTTGTTTCTTCATTTTTTTTCTTCTTGTTTTGTGGCATTCAGTATCTTAAAACCTCCAGCCTTATCGTTAAGTCACGTAGAAAAAATGCCTTGGCAACATTCCGCTACGGTATATTTTCTCAAGCGCTCGGCTGTGCGGAAGGGAGGGGACTACTCTAGCATTAATGCAAGGTCAATGTGTGCTGAGCTGAAGTATGCTATTCATGTTGTAAGCATGGTGCCGAAAAAATAAATTCGCAATCTTCTCCTTCATGAAATGGATACGAATTTGACATTTGAAAAATTCTGGACAGAAATTTGCTAAGAGAAATATTTCTAGAAGCATTAAAATAACTTGAAAGAATAACAAAGATAGCTCGACTCCAAATTTTAAAGTCTTATAAATGTACGCAATATATATGTACGTACGGTATAGGTGTCAGCTAGTTACACACAATAAAACAAACAAAAAATATCTTAACTCTTAGAGTAATTGTATCCTTTTTTCAAAATTTTCTAAATCATTTTCAAGTTCTCGAAATCAAATTTAGTCACAAAAAATGTAGAGGAAAAACGAAGAATGATAAGTTTATTCGTTGGCGGATATAATTATCGCTTTACAATTATGACATCTGACTCATACCTGGTAAAGATAACACAGCTGCTGATGCTCTTAGCAGATGCTTGTCTATAACACCTCATAGGATCAAATATTTACATCCGGTAGTGACTCTATTATGGTACTATATCAGAAATTACCATTTTCTTTGGAAGATGTTAAAAAAACTTATGACGAATGCATCTCTTGTTCGGAATTAAAACCATGATTCTACCATCCTCCTCATGCTAAATTTATCAACTCCACACAACCGTTTGAGCGTCTCAGTGTCGGTTTTAAAGGTCTTCTAACTCTTACCGCAATTTGCTTGTAGCTATAGATGAATACTCAAGGTTTCCCTTTACATTTTACATGTTCACATATGACAACTCTTAAAGTAATTCGCTCTCTTCAAAATATATTTTTCATGTTTGGTGCTCCGGCTTCAATCCACTCACATTGAGGATCCCAATTTATGTCTCGAGACGTTTTCACTTTTTTGAAAAATGATAATATTGCTCAAACTAAAACAACTCCATACCATCCTGTTGGAAACAGTCAAGTAGAATGTCTAAACAGACCCCTGTAGAGAACAATTGCACTTACCCTTCGTTCAAGAAAGCTAGCGGAAAAACGATGGAGTAACATTTTAGAGGAATCGCTCCATGCGATTAGATCCCTCATTTAGGGTTCGACTAACCAGACGCCTTATGAAAGACTGTTAATTGTTGCTCGTCAACAGGACAGTCTTTACCTGGATGGCTGTCTAAGCACGGGGAAGTTTTGCTGAGACGGTTTAATCCAAATAATAAATACGCGCCAAAAATCGATCATGTTAAACTATTTGACGTTACTCATCACTATACTCGTATCAAATAACCGGATGGTCGAATTGACAGTCTCAACAAAAGATATAGCACCATCTAGAAGACCGAGCTCCAGAGGAATTTGTTCGGACTCTGGATCTACTGAAGAGATTGCCGCGATGTTGACTTGCTGAAGAATCCGATACAGGCAGGCTCTGGGTCCGTTTATAGACGTTCCATTGATGATTGTCGCAGTGATATGCAGAGAAGTCGGGTTCAGCAGACATTTGAACGGGGGGAGTCCAGTGTTGATCCAATTATTGAAGAGGAAATCACGACTCCACCACTCGAAATTCCTCGTCGTTCAACAAGGATCCAGAAAGCACGTTGAAAGACTAAATATTTAAAGCGCCGGTAAATGTTAAGAGTTGCGACTTCCGGTCCAGATACATTATGGAACAATGCATCTGGTTGAAGACTGGCAAACAGTATATTCTTTTTGCTTACCTTACTGAAGTTGAACTTTTTAGCCGAATAAAGCGATTGATTCATAGCTACTGTTTCTCGTTACGACACGAGTAATGTAAACTTTTGTTTTTATAAGTTAGTCAGCGGAGGAGGAGCAACAACCATGACCTTTATAGACCCCACCAGAATGGTGCGATTGATGTGGCTGATGTCCACTCTGAGCAATTGCAGTTCTATGTCTGCAAAAAAAAAAACGTTCGCGAGGAGGGGACTGGTGGTCCGGTCCGAATGCTTGCAACAAATTGAACTCCACTAAAGACACCCAAGAACCAGGTGGTGGTGTAAAATTGAGCGATGTGTTAGGCCTACCTCCCATCCAAATACAAAAAAATAGCTATGTAGTGTTATCGTATCACCACTACTCAGCAACTACTGTAAACAAATCTAAATGTCCCCAGCCTCTAAGTAAATGTGCTTAGCTCCGGCTTCATGGTGTTTAATAAATGAGAGGTAACCCTAATTATTGATTATATATTGCTGGTTTGATTATACATTTCCGTTTGATACAGAAGCTATTTCCAACAGTTAGCTGTATCGAGGCTTGTAGAAAAAAAGTTTCTTGCCCAATAACACAAGAAAAATCTGAAGTGCTACTGTGAGATTGAAATCACTAAGCACATGATGGTAATGCAATGCTGCATCAAACTGGCCATTATACCTTTCTGAACAAATAATTCTTCAACAGCAGCAAATCACAAATCGGTAGAATAAAATAATATGTGTGCGGTATTAGTGTGTTAATAGAGTTGAAGTTGGTCAAGTAGATAGTGTATAGATTTACCTGTCAGAGATCAACGGTTCGTACTTTATCGAAGCTTCTGCACTGCGTTCACAACCAAGACACTTAACACTCTATGGCTCAATTCACTTAACTATTACCATATCGAGGTAGAATGCACTTGGAGAATCCACACCATGCGCGCGCGCACACACACACATACACACACACACACACACACACACACACGAGTAGCAACTGTACTGAGATGCAACTCAGTGAGAAAAACCTTGTGATAGACTGTCGTCCTATCCATGAAATGAAGTGTCTATCAATCTTTTTGCGCTTCGAAAATTATAAGTTCCTGTAGACTGCGACTCTTTCCCTGCCCCTAGTAATAGCAATGCTTAAATGGACGAGAGAAAATTGTTTTTTAGTTAGATTTTTTGATTTAGTGAGAATAGCAATCAAAACCTAAGTAAAATGTCAAACACTTTGTAAATAATTCAGTGAATTAATTTCACGAAACATTAATATCATTTTACTTGGCACATGATATTTCCAATTATCATGTAAACATATTGTTCCTTTGGACACAAATACTACGTTTCACAATCACTGATGATTTATTATGGCGACCACACAGCTATAACATTGTGAAAATTGCGTTCCAAAGGCCAGACTTCCTCTTCAGGGACAGAAAATGCTTCACCCCTGAACAATTGAGAATATTCTACAAAGCACAATTGCGACCCGTATTAAAATATTACACACACATCTAGGATGGGGTTGCTGCTGATGTTTCATACACACGCACAACACATGCACTTTCACACACACAACACATGCACTCTCTCACACACGCACACACATACACACATATATTCTAGAAAGCATAACAAAACAAAAAGGGTATCTGACTGATTGACAAAAATTCCTTCACCATCACATTACAACCACTCTCTCTTTTACAACAACTGCAACCGTTCCTGTTCCTCTAAACCAGCTAGATGTGTACCACCCGATGCCTACTCTCTTCTTCTCGTCATTCTTACTGCTCGTCTTTCATCCCAAGACCCGCACTAGGCACTTTACTAAATGATTCCATCCTAGAATTGTAACTCCCAGTACTTGATGCATTCTTTTTATATCGACTCTGAAAAGAAGAAAGGAAAACGTAAAGAAAGAAGAAAGGTGAAGTCAACCCTGGCGAGATTTGAACTCGGAACACAAAAGGATATAATTAAAGACCACAGCGTATTTTCCCGTACTGCTGACGATACTACCATTGATTCTGCCATCGACCTGGTCTTGGGAACTCTACAATATATCTAGTGAAACGTTATATATGCTCTGCTAC
>JAYRBU010635687.1:0-13939 GCA_036023795.1 Vulcanoctopus hydrothermalis
TATATATGTATATATATATATATATATAAACAAAAGTCTGTCTCGAGTCTATTGGCCCATTAGGCTGGAGCTTATCCCGGTTTCTATGGCGTTGATGCGACTGAGAGTACGGGTCTCCAAGACTCCCCTCCCGCCAGTCCGTGTCGCAGTGTTAACTCCTAGCTGTTGCTGGTACTCATTTTAAGCTGAGTCAACTGGAGTAACATGGAATACAGTACCTTGCTCAAGTTCACAACGCACTGCCCGGTCTATGAATCGAATACACGATCTTACTATCGTGAGCTAAACAGCCTATGATATATGTATGGGTTACGGGTATATAGATGTACATGGAGTGTACATGTACTTACAATTAACGGAACAGAATAAAAGAACTAGAACTATTGATAAAAAAAAGAGGTAATTCTTTACGAAAAGAACTCTCCCCGTGCCTCTAACAAAGGGTGTAGGCTCCCTGATGCCAACTGGCACACCAGCGACCCCTCGGCATGGGCGTGCTCACGGCAACTAAACTTATTTAAGCTACAAACTCTCTTGGATTTTAATAAATATGTATATAAAAAATGTGTCCATGTATATATAACATGCCTATGTATACCTGAACGTGCAATGGCTCTCGCTGGGGTTTTAGTCTCGGAGAACAACTCCCTACAGACTTTCTGTGTTAAGAAAACACATCATGCTCCAAATGACCTAGCATGATGTGTTTTTTTTACCACAGAAAGTCTGTAGGGTGAGGTTGTTCTCTGAAACAAAAACCACAGCGGGAGCTGTTCCACGTTTCAGTGTGCATAGGCATGTTATATTTATTGTGTGGGTATAAAGAAGCCAGAACTAACGCTTTCTACTAACAAGTTCAGTTTTATGGTTCAAATCCAGGCACGTTCAACTTCACTTTTTATTTTTACCAGTATTGCAGCATTTGAGCATATTGATGAGTTACTGAATGTTTGTTGTGGCTAATAGTTAGTTGCCTCATAACTTCTAGCTCACTCACTGCCAGAGCTCTCTCTCACAATCGTTTGACCTTCAGATAGTTAACCATTACCCAGTCATAAAACTGGCCGTGAGACATTTGATGAAGGTGTTATATAACATAAAACAGATAAGAGACAGTGATTGATCTGTTTTTCAGTGCTTAAATATTTACATGTTCTTAGACCAAGTATTTTGTCATTGTTTAACCCTAGTTCAGCCCTGATTGAGCAGACCTATGATTAAAGGCATTCTTGCCATGACCATCCTGTATTTTTTTTATATATCCGAGACTACATTCTCTAATGTGTCCTTCATTTTTTTAAGACAGTAAGGGGTGAGTTTAGAGAGATCTGGCTGCTATTTTTAGCAAGTGAAGAGACCATATAGAGGCTCTCACTAGGTCAAGTGACCACGTAGAGGTTCCCTTGTTGGCTCAAATGACCACGTAGAAACTCATTGGTTTGAATGACCACATAAAGACATTGACTTGAGTGACCATATAGTGGCTACCTTGTTGGCTCAAGCAACCATGTAGAGACTCTGACTTGAGTGACCATATAGTGGCTACCTTGTTGGCTCAAGCAACAATGTAGAGACTCCGACTTGAGTGACCATATAGTGGCTACCTTGTTAGCTCAAGCGACCATGTAGAGACTCCCACATTGACTTGAGTGACCATATAGTGGTTACCTTGTTGGCTCAAGCAACCATGTAGAAACTTCCACATGGATTTGAGCAACTAGGCAGAGCAGTGGTTTCCAACCAGAGTGTTGCAACACCCTAGGGTGTCTTAGACAGTTGTTAGGGGTTTTGCAAGGTTTAACATTTAAATAATAAGTATTTGCGCAATAAGGGTATCATGTACTTTAAGCATAAGGAGATATGGCTGCCTTCATTAGTTTAAGTGACTACATAGTGGGTCCCGCACTAGTTTAAGTGACTACATAGTGGCTCCCTCATTGGCTCATATTTTGTTTTTCAACTAAGTATTTATATAGCCAGAAACCTTTCCTTAAACCAAATATTCTTTGATAAAGAGAGACTGTTATTATTTGGTATCTAATAAACTAGGCCTGTTTATTATCTGCAGTAAGCTTTGAATGTAAAAAATATAATAAAAATTCCACCAAAGTCCTGACCAACTTTGAGTAGTCATTACTTAACTTTTATTTGCTACTTTACCATTGGACCTACATATTGCTTGCAGTTAGTTTTAAAACTATAATCCCATTAGCTCTTTAACCACTCAACCACTATGCTTTTCTGTTTAAAAATTTATTGTAAAATTGGCATTCTATTTTACCTATCTCCACATGAAATGACAACATTTTCAGCTTGGGGTCCAAGAAAAAAGTGTGTAGCATCATTTTGTGTTGCCATACCTTAATATTTATGGTGAGAATGGATTTTTAGAGTTTTTCTCATAATCTCAGGTTCTGTGTTGAGTAAAGACTTCATCTAAAAAGTTTTTATGGGGTTATTTATGATATATATATAAAATTATAAACATAATTTGGCAGCAGCTCTTGTAAAGCTCATATCACATGAGGGAGATGGGAAGAGAACATTTCTAGCACAACAGTTTGACTTGATACTAAAGGAGGCTGGGGTATACAAGTCATTTAGTCTCTACAAAGAGAAACATTTTACTAGACTCAGATACCAGGTAGATAATATTCTTGCTAAACAATATTCTTGTTCAAAGCCTGTAAGATTTACCTTGAGAATGATTTCGTAATAGCAGGATACAAAGCGCTTGCTAATTTTACTTACAGGGTGACAATGACTTTCCTCAACTGCATTGAGAGCACATGCTAGGGTTTGCTGGTTGATATCCTTCCCAAACTCTGCAGTGACCTAACTGATAAAAAGACATTGAATATCATGTAGAGTGGACACATGGGAAACTGGAGGACAATGCACCACAAAGTGGTCTCGATCACCTTCTGCTGGGAGAGATTTGTCTCCAGGTTGTAAAAGGAGTGGAATTGCAGTGCAACCATGAGTATTGGAGTATTGACCCTGTTGCTGCACAAGCAACCCCCCTCCATGCAATGACTGTAGACCAACAGAAGAACCTGCTGACAAACAGCCTAAATGTGGAGAGGTACTTGGCCAAGTTTGGTTATCTTGCTTCCCAGTCAGCCCAACTCTCAAACAGGCTGTTCAAGACAATCAAGGATGACCTTATGCTCACAGATAGATATGTCAGTGAGGTTTAGCGATCTGCCATTGCTGTCCTCAAACACTTAGATGCCATGGAGGTGACATGGACCAACAGACAGAAACAGAAGAATAAACAGTGGTTGAGAGAGAGAACCTGGAAAAGAAAGTGAGGGCCAATGATTTTGTTGACCAACTTCTTGTGAAATGTAAAGAACATGGAGGGCCTGTTACATCTGTCAATGAACTAAAGGTGTTTGTCAGTAAGAAACCACCTGACCTGAAGAATTTCTTGAGGCAAAAGATCCAATACCAGTGAATCACTCATTAATGTGATTCAGATGTCCACAAGGACCTTTACAACATCAACAAATTGTCAGAGAATGAGATGATTGAGAACCTAACTGTGATCCTCAGGGATAACTACCAAGCAGAGGAGGGGGTGGTGTTTCCGTGTAAGGATGAGATAATGAAAACATTGACAGGAGCCAGTACCACTGTTGAAAAGTCACAAGAGATCTCTCAGGAAGAACCTGTGTTCCAGCCCAACCAACCACTTGCTGTCATCTGGGATGAAGGAGGCAACAAAAGATGGTATAGTGGGAACAGAACCTTCCAGGTGAATCACCTGATGCATGCTGGTACTGGAAATAAAATTTGGCTGTGACCACCTGGCACCTGATGATATCCAGTTTCATGATGGCAGTTTCATGAACCTGGGATTTTTCTTGGAGGAAGTCCATGTTTTGTTTTTAAGATTTTCTAATTATGTTTACAACTTTACATATCATAAATAACCCCAGAAAAACTGTTTAGATGAAGTCTTTACTCAAAGTAGAACCTGAGATATGAGGAAAACTCTAAAAACCCACTCTCGCCACAAACATTAAGGTATGATGACACAAAGAGTGCTGCACATTTTTTCTTAGACCCCAGCCTGAACACTTTCTCATTTCATGTGGAGATAGTTAAAATAGAACACAAAAAACTCAGCCCTAATGGAAAAAAAAAAACAATTTTGACCTCCGTATAGCCCACTCCTAATTGTATGTACACTTTTCAGAATTTGCTGGCTCAATAGTCTGCAGTTTCCACCCAAGCCTTTACCAACTTGAAAAATACTTACATTTATAGTTGACTGCTTAGTGTTGGCAAAAGTCATCCAACAATAAATCTACTACTTCAAAGTATCTCTCTCAGGTTAACATGAATAAATGATTGTTCATTTTTGTTTTTAATAAAATCTATAAATATTCAATAATCTATTATAGTTAGTATTTTAATCAGTATACATTTCAGTGAAAATAAATGAAAAACTCTGTTGGTCATATAAACAGTTTATTTAACACTGTTATCTATTGTTCACAACATCCCTTTGGGTTATATTTTCAAGTAGGTAGTTAGGGAGTTTAAACTTGTCCATTCAACTCAACATACAAACTTGCAATAACTGTTATCTTGTTACTGAGCTAACTTCACTTGATTCTACTTATTATTGGTGATGTGTTCAAGAGTAGTGGATGGCAGAATCAGCAGAGCACTGGACAAAAGACCTTGCAATATTTAGCTACATCTCTTTACATTCTGAGTTCTAGTCTCACCAGGGTTGACTTTCTTGATTCTTAATGAAATCCTTCAATTTTGTTTGTTTTAGTTGTTTACTTTCATTTTCTATTGGTCTACAGGAAAGTCTGATACAGTTATCTGTTTTAGCTGTGATGGTGGTTTATGTAATTGGGATGATGATGACATACCAATGCAAGAACATGCTCGGTGGTTTCCAAGATGTGCTTTTGTACAACAGATGAAAGAGTCCAAGTACATTGCATCAGCAAGTATGAAAAATAAAGCATCTTCATATAACCTGGTAAGTTGATAAAAATAACATCAGCAATGAATAACTCACAATTTATGGCTCCGGTAAATAACCTTTATTAATAGCTAGACTATTCATACTGTGTGAAGTTTATTCTTAAACTTGTTAATTTAATGCATACATTTATTTTCAAGAGCTATAGGGACAATTTGCACATTTATATGAGTGCTTAAAAGACTAACAACCTGAAGAAAAACTATTGAGTACATATTTCCTCTGTTTCTGAAATGAGTTATTATAAATTTTCAAACTATTAACCTCATCTTTAGAGATGAAACAGTTTATAATATTTACATCTAGACTACGTTTCAATCAGTTTGATCTCCAATCATCATCTAGTATCATATTCCTGGATGTAAACATAGATCCAGACAAGATTCAAACTAGGAAACATTATTTCTAAGCTAAGATAATAATGCTCTTATCCACTGATGCATATACAACTTGCTTGTGATCCCAAACAGAGATCAAGTGTTACATAAAATACTTGTTCCAGACATTTGAATTCTTATTTCTTCTCTACGGATGTGAAATTTGGTCCCTATGTACAAAGGATCTCTGTTGTTTGGAAGTATTCAACAACTAATGGGTTTGATCTTCTAGCACATTACTCTGGATACATACTGTCATCCATTCTCAAGATATACCACTCATCCAATTTGGCAATGTTTACCAATGTCATGGAGACACCTTTATTTATGTTGCCATTAATTCTACTCCATGCCTGGGCTTTTGGAGGTGGTAGGCAACTAAAGATATGGTTGCAGGTCATAACAGCATATCTGTTTTTGATCACTGGTTCGATTATCTTTGTCTACACTGATGAAATGCCAAATATTTTCAAATTGGGTCTTTCTTGGCCACCAATAGATAGCAGTTGTTTGGACACAGGTTCATCTGCAGGGTTTGGGGAACCTGAAAGGAAAATACTAGTACAAGTGCAACACAGTACCAATGGTGGGTTTTCTATTACCTAGTTGTCCAATTGCTTGACTTTTTCCATCTTTTGCCTGTAATCTCTATAAATGTAAGTGATGAAATAGAGATGTCTACTCTAACAACTCGTGTTATTGTGTAGAACTCAGATGTTCTATGGCATGGAAGTATCTGATGAAATGTTTAGGGTTAACCAACAGGTTTTGTACTCTAGATATACTGGCCTTCAGTCTGTTCTTCTTGTTGTATAGTGTTCAGCTATCTGTGGTGCAAAGTGTCAATCTGGAGATGTTGCATCTATCTTATCCAGTCTACTTCTATAATTGAAGATTAGTAGCACAGTTTGAACCTAATGTAGCTCTTGATATTGTACTGAGGCCCAAGTGGAGTAGTTTGGGATGGAACTCCTGTAAACTACTTTGATAATTTCCTTATTTTTGCTGGATGTCATGTCGGTTTGAAGTTAAAGTGCTGAACTATTGAACCACAATGACATGAGTTCAAAATTTACTACTGCTTTTATGTTGTGTCCCTTGGCAAAATATATTACTAACCTGGTTAAAAACTCGAAGACACCACAGGGTCGAGAGGGCTCTCTAGTGTTGGCGCCATGATAAATGCACACAGTACACTCTGTATGGTGGTTGGCGATAGGAAGGGCATCCAGCCATAGAAACCAAACCAAACGAAGCATGTGTGAGGTGTGGTCCCCCGACCCATCTAGAAGCGTGGTGACTCCATACACAATCAACATGGGCCGAAATCACCCATCCAACCCATGCCAGCATGGAAAACGGACGTAAAATGATGTTATATATATATATATATATGATTGGCTTGTGCATACTTTCAGTCTACCAAATTCTACACACAAGGCATTGGTCATACCTGACGCGATGGTAGAAGACCAAGGTGCTGTGCAATAAGACCAAACCTGGAACAATGTGGTTGAGAAGTGAACTTCTTAGCCACACTGCTATGCCTGTTTTTGAAACACAATTCCTATACAATTATTCGAAATATACCAGAAACTAACCCACTAATTTTTGTACTTCTTTTGCATCCAATTCATTCTATTTTTACTACAGTACTACTTTCGCCTTTATTGTAATACTTTACTGAAGTACTTCCCAAATTTAGCAACTAAATCAAGCATTTCAAATTACTAGCCTTCCTAAACCTAATTCCTCTAGCTACTACTAGAACTATCTTATTCCTAGTTAGTTGATACTATTTGAACATCTAACTTGATATTTAGATGGTTTTTCAAGTGCTAAATTTCTACACCAACTTCATCTTCAAAGTACTTCATTTCAGTGTTTTGAAACAAACCATCATTTCTGATACTACAATAATTCTTTTTATATAGCATTCATTGACAATATATATAATATGATATTGTAAATTTTTCAAGGGATGCCTTCTGCCGGAAAAACAGGTTACTGCAGATTAACATACTTAAAAAAACGAATTTTTAATCTATTGAAAATTACACTTGTAATGAGAAGGAAACTCATAAGCATTAATGACGATATTTTTTGAGTGACGCAAGGGAGAGAACTCTGCGATTGAATTTGGTTGAAAATTTAAATGCAATGGGAAGTGAATTCGACTTTGGTAGTTATGGTGGCAACTCTGGACATCTTTTGGTCTTATTAGACCTCCTCATCAAAGTATAGTCTAACATGTAACTTCCAAATCTTAGAATGATTCTGGGAGGGTATAGGTTTTGTATGAAAATTATTCACTGATTAGGGAATAGTGACATTAGAAAGTTTTCCCGAGGATGCCTTCTGCAAGAGGAGCATAATTAAGTGCAGGGTAACATAATGTATGTTAACCTGCACTTAACTATCTATAGTATAATGCATGAAAGTGTATGTTTCTGTGTACCATTATAACATCACTAACAAATATATTTGTTGAAATTATAACATTTTCTTTCTTGTAAAGATGGCAGATGGATTTAATTTAACTCTACAAGATTCTGTTGAAACAACTTTCTTGGATACTTCAGCTTCAGGTGAGAAAATACTCAAGTCTATATCTGTAAATGTCTTATTTGCTATTTATAATCAAAAGTATGCTGTTCACTATCATAATTTTATTATTACAATATTTAAGAAAATGTTACTCATGTTAACAACTACAGAGTTTTTTTCATATCAAAATGAGAAGTCTGATGTATGTGTACAATGTGAATTTAAGTTAAAGGTTTTTAATACCAGCTGATGGAATTTATTGGAACAGATGAGTCTTGACTTCTGCTGATAGCTCATAAAATAATAGAATCAGGACTGCTAAAAACAACTGAATTTTGATAGTGTAAGAATGAAGAACAGAATAGAGAAACTTTAAGAAGACGAGAAGCTCTAATAATCACTATACAGCATCTGTGAAACATTAATATGAACTTCTCAAAAAATCTTTTATAATAAGTTAATCAGGGAAGGATAGGAATGTATATGACCTTTGCAGGCCCTCCTAGATGACTGATATCTATGCAATTGATGTTAAATTTAAATATCTGTAGGTCGATGACTGCTGAAAAAAAATGTTAGGGAATGAAATTCCAGAGGGTAAGAGTTTTGGGAAAAAAATATTGCACAAAATATTTAATGCAGAATCTTGGAGGTGCTGAGAGGAAGAAATTGATGTCTCTAGTAGAGCTAGTTCTACAGAAGCCATACTGAAGTCATGATGATGAAGGAAGTGATTGCTTACAACTGTTTCCATCACCTTTAAAGATGTTGGGTGTGAGGAAGATTGGGCTGTAGTTAGTAGGTACATAAGTTGCCTTTCTTGAGGCAACCTCAATATTTCCAAAGATTGAGATAGATCCTGTAGAGAGAGAAAGGGTGAAGAGTATGGGAAGAAAAAAGCAAGTTCTGAAGTGTACTATTTGAGGATATTTGGAAGGGACAAATTGGAACTGATTGCCTTGTTAAGTTTGAGAAACCAATCATATGATCCCATGAACTAGAGGTAATGAAGCTGTTGTTAGCTCCAGATGCCTTAGATATGTATCTGTGTGTATGTATGTATGTATGTATGTATGTATGTATGTATGTATATATGTATGCATGTATGTATGTATGATTTTCTGTGAGATTTATTTAAGTTCTTCTTCACGAAATTCAAGCTGGTCGCTAACAACAAAGTGACAAGACTTTTTGAGTTAAGACAGTTCCCGGAGTTTGTAAATATATGATTGGGTTAGTGTGTGTATGTATGTAGCTGTATGCACCTGCACTTATGTTCTGTGTGAACATGTCTCTTCAGTACATAGGTGTTTGTGCGTGCGTGTGTGCATGATTACTCATTACATATGTGTCTTTGTAGATGACTTATGCACACATGTGATTGTGTGCATATGTTCATTTAAAGAATCTCACATGGAGAATCTTTGGAATGTCTTACAAATTTTTACTGTGCCACTTATTGATTGGATTTGGAGGATGCGAGTCAGTTTCTTTTGCTCTTTCTTAGAAAACCCTAGCCTTTCTAGGCTTTTATGCAAATCTGTAGTTACATAGCCTAATGCACCAATGATGATAGGTACAAATGAAAATCTATAGCCAGGGTACAAGAGCTGTAAGTTCCGCATTAGTTCACCATAAATATTCTCTTTTTCCTGAACTTTTGATGATACGTTCACATCCACTGGGCAGCTGACCTCTACAACGGTGCATGTCTTTTCTTCCCGTCCCATATAACAATATCGGGTCCATTGTGTTTGCACCGGATTGCTGTTTTTATTGGAATATTACACCAGTATTACTTGTTTTTAAAGGTGTGAATACATTCTGGTTCTGACATACTTTTGGTGTATCCATCAGGGCAATCCTTCCTGCGGGTATCATTGTAGATAGTTTATGCAACTATATCATGTCTCATGGGTAGGTAGTATCTTGCAGACATTCTGGGGCAGCTGCTGATGGTGTGGGTGATATCTTCCACACTGGTATAGCATAATATGTATGTATGCATGTATATATGCATGGATGGATGGATGTGTGTTTGTATGTATGTACATATGTATTCATGCATGTATGTTGTGGACGCAGCATGGCCAAATGGGTAAGAAGTTCGCTTCGCAATCACGAGGTCTCAGGTTCGATACCACTGCGTGGCATCTTGGGCAAGTGTCTTTACCATAGCTTTGGGTCGACTCAAGCCCTGTGAGTGAAATTGGTTAGACAGAAACAGAATGTAAGGCCGTCGGATGGATTGTACCTGTAATTTAGAAGTCCAGCCTTGTCATTGTGTCACGCTGAGTCGGCTGCGGATTATATTAAAGGTACACGTGTCTGTGGAATGCTCAGCCACTTACACGCTAATTCAATGAGTTGGCAGTTCAGTTGATCAAACAAGTGAACACTCATCGTCAGTAATACATACGGAAATCTATTTAATGTATATGTGTGTGTAATCAGCTACGTGCCATGGAGTAAATACTCGAGGCATTAATAAAGTAAACAATAAAAGACCTTATCACTATAGCACAATATCATGATCATCATTATCATCAATTTCATGTCCATTTACCAATCAATTTACAAAGTGCACTGGGTGCTACAGAGTCCCTTCTACCCAGTATCAGTTCTTATTTGGATTTATAGCCTCCCACCCCAGACGTCTAGCCTGTAATGTGTAGCGGTACGTCATCACATTCAAATGTATATCGCACATCATGTGCTGTCCTTGCTGCCAAATCACTTGTGATGACGTCATCGACTCGGCTCGGCGATTTTGCTACCGAAAATAGTTCAAGCGGAGAAATGGGGTCTGACCAATGACTGGGAGGATCGTACCTGTAGCTCCTCATTGGTTGTTTTTCACCAATCAACTGTCAATATTGGCATCTAAGTGTCAGGCGAATTGAGTCAATTTCAGATGTCAGAAAAGTATAAATCCAGCCGATTTTGTACAACACGGCAGAGGAAAATGAATGTCTAAATGAATCCACGCCGGTAGTCTTTCCTACATCTCTCTATCACTTCCTTCCCTTTTATAGTTTCCTTTCTTCCACGTCTTGCGACTACGTCTGATGAAATAAAGAAACTGTCGCAGACACACAAGAAGTTCACATACACATGTCAAACTAAATCCTTTTTCTTAACTGTTTTTCTTTCTCTTTTTATTAGGAAATATGAACTTGGAATATTAGAGGACTGTTAACATACACATCCAGCTGAGGTTTTTTTGGAATTTTCCTTTTCAAAACAATGAACTGTAAGCATGAGCATTATGTCTGTAACTTACATATGAAATAACGATCTTTGCCTTATTAAAGGTATTGTGGTTGAATTATATTTTCTTCATCGTCGTTATTCCATTTTTGTGACTACGAAAAATGTGGCTTAAATTGTCCCCATCTCGCATATATATATATATATATATATCTCGTTAGTCGTTATCCAAGCGACTACGTTAGTAGGCGATTAATTTGAATTTCTGAAATCCAAACATGCGATTTCCTGAACACAACGTATAGTTTGTGTTTCATCGACCCATCGGCTTGCCCAATTAACCTAGGCAAAGCCCTCAGTCAATTACCGATATGTCGAATCATCAGCAGGAATAGAATTAAAACTATATTTTACTTATCGATTTAAAAATATATAAACCTGCTTCATATATAAATGTATGCCCCAGCTAAACGCACGTGGCAATTTCAATCGAAAAAATATTATACTCTTCCGAGCAGTAAAGAATAGAATTAATTCGCTGAGTATAAATACCAAAAGCACTGAATAGTTGTTATAATATTAATTATCGTAGAAGAGTAATCAATGATTGAAATATGGAAACTTGCTTGCTCTAGTCGCAGTAATATTTATCCTCCGTGAAGCGCAAGTAGAACTCATTATGGTGAGACCAAAACGAACCGGTGCTATATATATATCGTTAGTCGTTATCCAAGCGACTACGTCAGTAGGCGATATATTTGAAGTAATGTTTGTAAAATGTGCCAAGTGTTCTTCAGATTTATAAGGTTACAACATTATTTTTAAACAAATGAAATAATTTCGATTCAACTGAAATATATAATTGCGCGTAAAATATACGTATGTGCAAGATATATCTCCTGGATGAGCCGGGGCGCAACATCAGTGATGTGGCTGTGGGTAATCGGGAGTTTCGTGTCTTTCAACATCAGCCAGGGTTGATCAGACCCCAACTTGTGTCTCAGCAGCAACCACCCACGGATCAACCCTCTTAATTATACATGCATATCAAAACGATGTGAACAAAGAACTTAAATAGGAATATCTAAGTTTATTGCTATTATTTTAAATCCATTACATTCCTGATGCCATTTTATTTCCTTAATAGTTTCTAATCTGTTCTCGTTAGGTTTCGACGTCTCTTCAAGTTTTCCTATTTTCTAGTACAACAAATTTCAACTCCAAATTTCAACTGCAGTCATTGTTATTTTCGCTATATCTATTTGTGCTTTCAATAATTCTTTCTCATTAGCACTCCATCCATATTGTGATTCTGACTCACAGGTGACACTTTCAAAACATTTGTAAACTTACGCACCAGATTCTGAATTTCTTCATTATTCAAATCGTAATCATATTTCGTAATCATAATCATGGTATCTGAAGTGAAAACTACTTTTTCCATTAATCTTAAGTGTATCTATATTCTAGATAGTTCCATATTCTCTCGACGACAAACTGTAGAACAGCATTATTTACTTCAGTTCCAATGATGGCTCTAATTGTTTACCCATTCAGGGGTTAAAGTGAGCAATGTGCTCCCAAATATCTTGATATCAGTTTCTTATTCTAGCTTCAGTGAACTCGAAAGCATCAAATAATGTAATGCAGCTTCGATGAACAACGGACATCACTTCTGCAAATTCAGCAAAATTATTATTTACAATTACAATAGACATATGTTGTTCTTTTTAGATTCTACATTTTCAACAGGATTACCTCCATACTTACATTTCGTTTTCAGAAATGCTTGACTAGGGCTTCGTAATATTTGGTTTATCCTTTCACTGCCAAATATCTTGACATCTATCTAACCTTGTTTAATGCTTTGTTTGAGACTACAACATTTTCTGCAATTCGGAGCATTTCCTCAAGTTAATATTTCTTTATTGACAATATGCTAAATGTCGTATATACTATGCAAAGATGTGTTTCTATATCTTTCATAACAAAAAAAAAAAACGAAAAAAAAAAAAAAAAAAAAATTTTACCCAAACATCAGAGTTGCTTAGTTTTTTCAATTGAATTCAGTAATGTTGTTCTGTGAAATAGAGAATGTCTTTCTTCAGTAATACCGCAACACTTCTGTGTTTTCCAAATATGACTACAGCATCACTTGAGGTAAACATTATAATTTTGTTTTGAAGATCGAATTGGTTATCAATATAGAACTGTTTAATTGCTGTGAAAATTGAGTTGTTATCACATGCTATGTAATTCCAGCAGACTGAGCAACAAAACTTCATATATAACATCAACATTATACAAGTGAAACCCACAATAAATACGAGATAAGTAGCAGTGCAGATATTGTTCATTACATTTATTACCTTTGTAAAATAACAGAGTTAATGCAATAAAAATAGGAAACATTCAAAACAAGTTTGGTTGTGCCAATTATCTGAAGAAATATTTGTCAATGTAATGATATATATTTCTAACAGAGGACATTGAAGAACTTGTAGAAACGGTAGGTAGTAGACTGACAATCAATATTTTAACTTGCTTGAAGTCATTGTCGCTCACTAAACTCTGCTTTTAACCTTTCTATTCATATTTGATACTATTACGATGGTCTTTATTCTACTACTCCATGATTGAGTACCTTGTGGTGGAGTGGCTTGTGTGTGTTCTGTTGACCCGGATGGATATACTGGTGTGAGCCATGCTCCTGGTAGGTTCAACCAAGCTAGACAGGACAAAGGGTAGGAACCAGACGAAATCACTCAATAATTGAATACTTTGATGTGTTGGA
>JAYRBU010645836.1:0-13915 GCA_036023795.1 Vulcanoctopus hydrothermalis
TGGGAATTGCAGGCTGCCTGTGAAAAGGCAGCTTGAGATTCTGGGCGTATCTATAGAGAGCAAGCTAGTGTGGGCAGAACATACCTTCATTGTATGTAATAGAGTTGCACAGAGGCTTGGATCGCTATGAAAAATTGCAGGCAAGCCGGACAAGGAAATAAGTGCCACGATTTAGAAAGCCTATATCCGAAGCATTCTGGATTATCCCCCCTGTCTATGCTGCAGTCCAGAAGAAAGCTCTTTTGATCATTGCAGTGTATGGAGCTGTTGCTCCGAAAAAAAAACTCACAACCAATAGCTTACAGCACACGAGAACTGTCGGAACAGTAGCTATTCTCTACAAAGGAACCAACACAAGCCTCAGCCCATCATAACTGAGAGCAATGATACCACTACAGGACGAAAGATGCCGTTTTACAAGGGCCAGTAGACCCATGCCTGCGTACGGTCTCTCAGTGTCTGATACAAAAACCCACACTCTGGACAGAAGTTTGCTGCAACCGACTATCAGAATTTGGAACAAACTTCCAGAGATTGTCACAAGAGACATCTTGGCCGATGAGATACACAGGCTTTTAAAGGCCGAGTACACAAATACCTCTTCTCACTCTAGCCATCAGATATGCAAGGAACCAATGATTGGCCTACTGGAAACCTATAACCAACGACGCTATTCTTCACAAATGCATGATATATATAAAAAAATAATAGTTACACAGAACGAAAATACAAAAATAAAAGGCCAAAAAGACAAATTAGAAATAAATTTAGAAGGGAAAAGCTCTGTGGATTATGTTCGATCAGGGCTCACCTGGGACTAAACAACAACAGGTATTACGCTAGCACTCAAAGTTGTAATTGTTGTTGGCTAGTGGTTGACGGTAGGGTGTGATTTGAGGGAGATTTAGGTGTTAATTCCAGCAGGTCGAGTGACTACGTAAAGGCTCTATCGTTGGTTCGTGGCTGATGGTAAGGGTGTGATTTGAGGGAGATTGGGCTTCTGTTTCTAGCAGGTCAAGCGACTACTCATGGGTCCCCCGTCGGCTTTTGGCAGACGGTGGGGTGTGATGGGGGGTGGGGAGGTGGCTGCTATTTCTAGCAGGTCGAATGACTATGTAGAAACCTCTCGTTGGCTCTCTTGCAGACGTTAGATTGCTACAGTTCAAGAGAAACACCAACGGCTTCAACCTCACAGGTCTCAGGGGTTGTGGCTGCGATGGTCATAGGCACAGCCCCCTTTACTCCAGACCAATCCAATAACATAAAGTAAATAAATAAAAAAAGTACTGGGGCTCGAATTAATTGACTGTTCTTTTGTGTCTATGAGGGATGGTTGGATGGACCTCCATCGGAATCCCAGACAATGAGTGTTCAGTTGTTCGATCAATTGAACTGCTTATTCATTGAATTAGCATGCAAGTGGCTGAGTATTCCTCAGACATGTGTTCCCTTAGCGTAAGCCTCAGGCAGAATCAGCGTGACACAGTGTGTGGTAAGGTTGGACCTTTGAATTACAGGTACAGTCTATCCGACGGGCTTCTACACAGTTTTCCTCTATCCAATTTCCCTCACACGGCTTGGGTCGAGGTTGTGGTAAAGACACTTGCCCAAGATGCCATGCAGTGGGGTCGAACCCGGGACCTTGTGATTGCAAAGTGAACGACTTAACCATTTCGCCAAGCTGCATCCACAATGTCTATGCTAGGAATCAATATTAATAATATACACATGAGGGATGGCAGTATCAGGAGGGCATTGGACAAAATGTGCAGAATTTAGTTGCGTCCCTTTATGTTCTAAGCTCAAACTCTACTGGGGGTCGACTTTGCCGTTCATCTTTCAAGTTTCGAGTGTTGGGGGCCAATCATAATCGATTCTCCACTCCGCCCCTTCAAAAAAAAAAAAAAAAAATACAAAGGGGCTATGATTGTATGCCTAACTTGGAAATCGTTAATAAGAAGTTCGGTGGATGTCTTACAATATTTCTTGACATTCCGAGTTCAAATCCCACCGAGGTTGTCTTTTCCTTGCTTTATATTTTTATTTTTCCAGAGGTCGATAAAATAAAGCCCCCATCAAGTACTGGGTAGCGGGGCATATATAATACACTGTACTAAGTCCATTCCCACGAAACATGTCTGTCATTGTTCCTAAATAACCAACCATTACTCACTTATTGAACACAATCACGTTGCCGAATACCGAGTCTTTAAATTCACTTGTATCATATCAATCATTGCAAAAACATTAGTAAATTCCTCTTAGAGCCACTCTATGATTGTAGAGAGAAAAAAACAAACATTTTTTCATGTCAGCAATTGAGTGCTGTGAAGTGTCTCTACTGAGCAACACACACATGTACACACACACACACACACACACACACACACACACCTACACACATCACACTGTTTGACAGACGCCTGCCTGATCTCTGCCTGCTTGGTTTGTTAGCTCCACTCTGCTGTTGGGCTTGTCAGCTTCACACATACCTACACACACCTTCCCCTTTCACCATTCACCGTCCGTCTCTATTCTCATCGGAAAAAATATATTCTCCTCTATCACCGCCTGACGCCATTTTGTAAATAACCATTTTTTTCTCTCCTCGAATTTGTCTTCCTTTCTTCTTTACCTTTCATCTTTCCGCCGAAGGACAAAGTCCGAAGCGCTCGAACTCATCTTCCTCTTCTCCAAGCGTCAAAGCTAATAACTTTTTAAAATATACTGTTTTCTATTGTTGTTGTTGTTTTCTTGTTTTTTCGGATTACATTGTCACCTTCTAGAACATTGGATTAACATTGGATTTCTCTTATCATTGGACCTCCACTGATGACGTTGGATTTTGAATCTATTATATATATATTTATATATATATATATATATATGTATGTATATGTGTGCTCACCGTCTTCTTCTACTGATATTTCGTATTGCGCATGTCCAACCGGATATTGACCTCAGGCTGCCATCATCAATATTTATCATGTTTTAAAGACTGAAGGAATATGTTGTACAGAACAGATATAACTTTGTTTATATAAATCTATGTTTGAATTAATGTGAAATATCTCCTCTCAACTGACATTAATAGCAACATTTCTCTACTTCACTATCAGGAATGTGTACATAATAATTATCTGTCATTCTAATTAAACTTGGACAAATTTACAAAGGAGTTTGCAACATCTTAAGATATCAACAAATATCACAGTTGATGGAAATATAGCAGTAGAAATATTTTCATCAACATAGGAATATATATAAACGAAAACAAGAAAAATATTTATATATTGTGGTAAGACAAGAAGAATTAAAGGAAAATGAATTACATAAGAAACTGGAAGGATTGATTTTTTATTCTTAAAAAGATGTCGAAAGAGGAAGGAAAATCCTATAACTGTGATATCTGTGGGAAATCATTCTCTCATAGTCATGTTTTAACTAAACACAAACACAGTCATACAGGAGAGAAGCCATATCACTGTGATATCTGTGGGAAATCATTCTCTCGAAGTCATGACTTAACTACTCACACAAGCATTCATACAGGAGAGAAACCATATCACTGTGATATCTGTGGGAAATCATTCTCTCAAAGTCATCACTTAACTAATCACACAAGCATTCATACAGGAGAGAAACCATATCACTGTGATATTTGTGGGAAATCATTCTCTCAGAAAAGTCACTTAACTATACATGTATGTATTCATAAAGAAGACTAACTTTGTGTAACCCAGAACACAGATAAAGGGATCAAACTCACGAGCTACCAATTTTTGTTTACTAAATGTGCACTCTGTGAGAAATAAAACTGTTGACATATCAGAACACATAAATGAACTTGACCTTGATATCATGGCCATAAGAGAGTCCTGACTTCGAGCTGACGACAATATAAAAGTAGCAGAACTGACTCCAAATGGATACAAGATAAAACATAGACCACATGGAAATGATACACAAGGGGGTGGAATAGCAATCGTTTATAAGGAAGGACTTCAAATTGAATTGCAACCAAATAAATACAAGCCTACGTCATTCGAATTTATGGAGGCTACTATCTCAGTAAATTCAAAATTCACAAGAATGGTGATTGTTTACCGTCCACCACCCTCAAAAAAGAATAAACTGACAACAAAAATATTCCTTGAAGAATTTGGTAATCTGCTAGCCCATTACACATTGTAATCAGGCTTGCTTATGATTGTGGGAGATTACAACTTCCATGTAGACATGCCATCAAATCCAGATACAAAGCACCTGAATAATTTGTTTGTATCACTGAACTACAAACAATGGATTAATGAACCTACACATAAAAATGGACACATCTTATACCTCATAATCACACGGAATGAAGATACATTCATAGACTGTCTATAGATTCACGACTATTTTGAATCAGATCACTATTCTGTGATGTGCCAACTACATCTTCAAAAACCGAAACTGCAGAAGAAAATTACATATTACTGCAAATTAAAAGTGATTGACATGGATGTCTTTAGAAATGACATCCAAAAGATCACCTGGAATACTGAACCAGATAACTTTGATATCATTATTGATGAATATAACAATAAAATAAGGGAAATATTGGATAAGCATGCATCAGTAAAAGCAAAATCAATGTATCTGAGGAAGAAACCACCTTGGGTCAGTGCAGATATTTTAGAGGAAATGAAAAAGCAGGTGACCAAAAAACTCTGTACAAAACCATTGATTATCTCATGAATTGAAGACAGGCGTCTCCATTCCCACCACATGATGATTCAAAACACCTTCTTTGAATATTTTGTTAATAAAATCAAAATTATCCTAGACGGTCTGGCTTCAGTTAGATCAACAACAGCAAAAACAGACATCGAGGCACCAAAATTCAAACAGATACTGAGTCAGTTCAACAAAGTCACCATAAATGAAGTCAAAGAGACTATAAGGAGATCACCATCCAAGTCATGTGAGTTAGATCCAATACCAACATCCATAGTTAAGGAGTCTATCGATGAATTAGCTCCAATTATCACCATCATTATCAACCATTCTCTGGATACAAGCCATGTCTGACATATTAAAAGTTGTTCAAGTAAGTAAAAAAAAAAAAAATCACACTGGACCTGGTATTCAAGAATTACAAACCTGTATCTAATCTGCCATTTATCTCCAAAACTATGGAATGAGTTGTAGCTTCTCAACTGGTCATATTTATGAAGTTGAACAATCTCGTGAAGTGTTTCAGTCTGCATACAAGGAATATCACAGCAGAGGCAGCATTGGTGTGTGTGTCCATATTTTATTGGCAATGGACAATCAAGAGATATGTCTACTTGTGTCAGCGACATTTGACCACAAAATTTCACCCAGCAGGTTGGAGAAACAGTCTATTTTATTGTTAATAAAAGAGCTAATGTAGTGTGCTGCAAGGATCAGTTCTTGGACTAATTCTTTTCACCGTGTATACTGCTCCCATTAGTGACATTATTCAGAAGCATGATCTTTTATACAATCTTTATGCTAATGATACACAATTGTACTTATTATTTAGGCCGAAGCAAAGCGAGGCACAGGAGGCAGTTGATAAAACTACCGCCTGTATATCTGTAAGCTGAATGATAAGACAGACAGGAAGCCAGAGAGAATGAAAATAAATATGCCATCTCTACACATTGGTAACTGTGATGCGTGTGTCATCAATGAAGTCAGGAACATCGGAATCATTTTTGACTAAGACATGAAAATGGACAGGCATATCAGCATGGTATGTCAGTCGGCATACATGCATCTGAGAAACATAGGTATGATTAGGAAATACCTAAATCAGAAGGCGACTGAAGCATTAGTGCATGCCTTTGTATCATCACGGCTGGACAATGGTAATGCATTACTTTATGGCCTACCTAGAAACTGCAGCTAGGATAATTGTGTGGAGAATGGAATATGACCACATCTCTGAGCATATTAGAGCTCTACACTGGCTTCCTGTAAAAGCCCGAATAACATTTAAAATCCTACTGCTGACATTCAAAGCTCAACACGGGCTTGCTCCTCAATATATTGAACTGCTTTGTGAAAAAGAGTCACCAGTGTTTGCGATCAAGTGGCAATGGACTCCTCGTGGTACCAAGTACAAGACTGAAGCGCTGTGGTGATCGGGCTTTCTGTAAGTCAGCCACAGCTCTCTGGAATTAGCTTCCTGTCTGTACGAACTGCACCATCTGTGGCGGCTTTCATATCAAATCTGAAGACTTATCTTTTCAGGAAATACCAGCAGTACACTGCCATCAAAATCTTAGGGTTATATGTATAAATGAACGAACGATTAGGGCGCCTATAACATCCTTTCGTTTTGATGGCACTATATTAATATATGGGGGAAAAAATCTTTGAAACGGCATCTTCAGAATGGTAACCGTCAGAAAAATTATACAAAAAATAAAAATGAAGCAAACTAAATTGTATACCAGTTTAGAAAAAACACCAAGTTTTTAATAAAATAAGGTTAGTTAAGTTTATTTCTAATTTTATTTGGTAAAATCCAAGAATATCTGGAATGACAATAGTATCAAAAATGTGATTTCGCGGATGTAGACTGGCAAGGTTTCTCGTTCTGTGCCAGTATTTGTGTACACTTACCACTTCGAAGTCATGTGTACACAACGAAGATAAGCCCCTGTCGCAAGGATTTAGTCTTTAACTCTTAACATCCTGTAGGACACGGTTCCACATACCACCACTTCCTCAATTATTGAGCTATATATACAGTGAAAGTGAAATACTTTTGTTTGAAAACACCTCGAGCACCTGTGTTTCTTACCTGTAACTTTCATAATAAATAAGCTGCAATGAACTCATTTTAAAACATTTTCTGCTCAATTATTACAGAATGTTAAGAGTTAATAAATTTTCTATCCCGAATATAGATTACTTTTATGAGCACTTTAATGAGGACAATGAATAACCAACTAAAAAAAAAAACCATCACCGGCATAAACGAAGTTTCATTTACATATACAATTCCATTAATCTGTGATAAGATTGAAAAATAACTTTATTTTTCCGCTGAGAATAACGAATGGTTATTTTCGTTCATTGGCTCTACTTCATTACTAGTGTCACGTGTATCAGTCTACAGCGAATAAGGCACATATTATAGTAAATTCCATCACAATTTTTGTAAATGAGTTACAGATATATGACAAAAAATGTTGGAAAGTAATCAATTAGTTTATGAGAAAAAAAAGTACCAAATAAAAATAGCAGTACATGATATACATGTCATTAAAATAGAGAATTTTTTAAAAAGAATATTAAAAACGTACCTGATCGGCCATGATTGTAATTTAGAAAGGATGTGAAATTGTCACTACACGCATGCGTACATAGAAAAGACATCCGGTTGAGTGGAACGCCCTCAACTGTGAATACTTGAAAGTAATCATTCTAAGGGGAAGATACTCGTGAAAATATTCCGTTCCTGGATAAAAATGTCTTTGATAGAAAAAGTTCTTACTGTTCTCATCAGTTCAAGGCAAATGAAACACCTTCCGTTGCGGGTAAATTTTTATTTTATTTGTTCAATGTCGAAAATTTAATGTGAGTTTCTTTAAATTTTCCAGTTTAAAATCATAATAACTTATTGTTAATTTATTAAAAGTAATTATTAAAGAAAAAACTGCATATCCTTGTTATTGAAAATGATTTTTTCCTCTCCAAACCACAACAATATTAAACTTTTTAAAACTCTAGTGTGCAGCGTATCATCTCCCAGCCAGGCGAGTATGTGTTTTCTTTCAAATCCATCTCGCACTTCTAATCGTCATTAACTCTTCCCTTATATCAGTAAATAATATTGGCTAACGTCGCAATGTTTTATTTACTTTCTCCGATAAATTTAAAACTGGATAATTAGAATTATATTCTAGTAATTTTTATTGATAAACATTCATCCTAATTTATTGAAATAAATAAACAGTAATAATACATCACTTCTAAATTCCTTAAGAAATGTATGTACATATATCATATAAAATCATTTGTCCTACATGTGCCTATATAAGAAACAATAACAAACTGAAACTGGTATTCTGCAATTACAAATGAGAAATATTTGCTGGCTGTTACAAAAGGGGAATTATGTCTAGTCGCCCTGGTTACCATCCCGTCTATGTTTAAGGACTACATTATCTTGGATGCATATGTCTCCTTCCCTTTTTAAAGATGGTAGGGTTTGATTTGATGGAAATGTTGATTTTATTTCTAACATGCCGAGCGACCACGAATATTTTAGAATGTTTTTGCAATGTAAAGTTGCGGACCTTAAGCAAGTGTCTCTTCCCAGCTGTAGTTAATTCATTTCATTCCTATCGCTAATGCACTTCAAGCACTGATGAATACGACTTCCCCGTCATCTACTGATGTAAAGACTGATAACCTTAAAGAAAATTAATATATTTTTAAAAAGCTAACTGCAAGCTTTTTATATTTGCATTTGAAGTCAAAGTCGATGAAAGTGACCGATAACCCAAGGTTATCTCTAGAGTTGTCTCCCTTCTGTGCATCTTTAATAAGAATCTTAATACAATATACAGATTCTGTTTTCGGACATCACTTTCACTTTTGGCAACAGCAGTTAGTTTCATTTCGGCCGGCGAATAATTTTTGTTTTTAATTTACTGTGTAGAATTATTTTTTGTTGTTAGTCATGTTAAACAGCCAATTTTGTTTTTACTAAAGGATTAGGTTAAGTTAGGGTAGGATTAGATTAAGTTAGGGTTAGGATTAGATTAAGTTAGGGTTAGGATTAGATTAAGTTAGGGTTAGGGTTAGTAAAAAAATATTGGCTGTCGATAACAGGAAAGTACTGAGAAATAATTTGTAGCTAGAAAAATTGTCAAAATCTCAATAGACTGCGTAGTGTTGTTGTTGTTGTTGTTTAGTGTGGTCTTCCATCATCATCATCATTGATCTTATGTCCACCTTTCCATACTGACATGGGTTGAACGGGACTTTTTTAGGCAGTGTTTTACAGTCAGATGGTCTTCCTGATGCCAACCCTTTGTGTCACCATTTACGACACGCAGGTATACAGTTTACTTATTTTAAAAACTGGAATACACACATATCAAACTTAGTAATAACACTGGAATGGTGGGGGATAATTAACTCAGATGGTATGGCACTTGATTATGGTAGGAAAGGCACTGGGTTCAGTTTCCAGTTTGTCTATCGATGGTTTATTTTTATTTTTTTATCTTATTTTTTTTTATCACATTCGCATCATCAAAATCTGCTATGCAAAACTTCTTGCTAAGCTGCCCCCCTATAGGTTCCATCCATCTCTCGTCTTTTGGACGTGATGGATTCCTGTCAGATTGCACCAACAGCATATGTACTGATGGAGCTCTCTTGGACCCACACTCTATCAAAAACTCTGGTGTGCCCCGAGAGTTTGCTTTTGTGCCCCAAGGGTTTGCTTTTGTGCCCCACACACTTCTTCCTATACATCAATGATCTACTTGCTGCCACCTCTAACAACGCCCACTCATACACAAAAGGTATCACCCTTCACTCCTCCCTAACCTTCTGCACCCAAACCTCATCCACATGCAACCTAGACACCTCATGCTAAATCTACACTGATTCCATGAACATCCTCCAATGAGCATGTCTTCGAGGTCTCTGTTCATCCTACTCCTGTCCCCTTCAACAGCAAAAAGATACAATCACTACATATATCAAGGAAACAATATTGTATCTCAGCCCCAAAACAAATACATGGACAGCACACAACTAACACCCTCAAGGTCACGACAAATGCTACGTCTCACCATCACCGAGGAAATCTTCTGGCAAACACACATCCTCAACATACTAAAGACTACATCACAATGATTGCCCTTTCATTTCAGGACCAGAAAATACTTCAGACACCAATAATTACTAACTCTCTACAAAGCTCAGATAACAACGAGGTTATTGTATACAGGTGCTCAGGTGCACTACAACTAAAATTAAAATAAAAAAAATAATAAAAAATAAAATAAATAAATAAATAAAAAGAAAGACAGTAATGATAGCCAAAGGCACATGCAGAGTACACAGAATAAAACACAACAAGACGGAATAGTGAACAGTTAAAGAGCCATAGATATTTCATAAGCGTGACCGCAGGTGGTAGAGATGTTGAATTCAAAAAGGCAGCCAATGTTGTTGATGGAGAGATGGTGGGTAATCTTGTGGGCCTCGACCAAGTCAGCTGCTAGACGCCAAAGCTTTAGCGTGTCAATGCCCAGAGAGGTAAGACATTCAAGATATGGTAAGTGGCTGATAGGGGCCGTTCGCCTGGTTGCACGTCTCTGGACAGCTTACAGTAGATCGATATTCTGGACAAGATGGGTTTCTAGACTGGAGATGCAAACTCTAAGCGTGGACGTACCATAGTCATATATAGCTTTCAGTAGATAGCCGGTGAACGGCTGATAAAGGTGTTATTAAGTGATGCTAAGACTCCTTCGGTCCTTTTGACGATTTTAGATTCTAGTTTGTCCAGCACAGATCATTGTTGACTATAATGCCCAGGTAGCGTTCGCCAACAGTCTTCTTAAAGTTGGTGTTGTGGAGGGAGTAAGTAAATTCCGGGGTTTTTCTCCCGAAGTGTATAGTGGTGCACTTGTCTACAGCAAGCTTGAGTTTCCAGTCAGTAATCCATTGCTACATTGTGTCCAGGTTAGCATGAAGGAAAGAGCTATTGCGTATAAGATCCGTTCTTTTTATTTCGAGGTACAACTTGATGTTGTCCGCGTATTTTAACACAGTAACATGCTTCAAGTCGGCATCTATTTCATTAATATATGCTACGAACAACATGGGACCGAGAACAGATCCATATGCGACTCAGGATGTTATCGCATAGGGTGAAGAATGTTGTCCCAGTACCGTGACTACTTCTTTTCGATCGAGAATGAAACACTTCAACCAGTCATAAAGATTACCTCTCACGCCAATTGCTGAGAGCTTCTCCATAAGTCGCTTGTGTGGCACAGAATTAAAGGCCTTGGCAAAGTCAAGATAGATAACATCCATCCATGAGCCGTTATTCAGGTGATATCTTCAAGAAATTCGATGAGTTGGCCACAGCAGCTGGAATTAGGGATACATCCAAATTGTGAAGGACGAATAAGGTAACGGGAGTTTCATTAGTCCCAGAGCGCCTCTCTGACACAGGACTCCATCAATTTGGCGATACAGCTAGTGAGACAGACAAGTCGATAATTGACAGGTGATGTGCGGTCACCCTTTTTAAACAGGGCACTGGCAATTTTCCACTGTTCAAGGGTAACGCAGTTATTAAGATTTAATTGGAAGAGGAGTGAAAGTTGGTGCAGTAGAAAGAGGCCACCACGTTTGAGAAGCAGATAAGTAACAATATCAAGACCAGGAGAAATAGTTTCCAAAGTTGAACATTACAAGGATCACAAGTGACCAGCTCGAAAGGCGGCGGATTAGTGGAATCGTTAGAACGTCGGACAAAATGCATTGCGGTATTTAGTACAGCGCTTCACGTTCGCATTTCAAATCCCACTGAGGTCAACTTTACCTTTAATTCTTCAATGGTAGATAAAATAAAGTACCAGTCAAGTACTGTGGTTGTCTTATATTCTTGTAATACATACTAGATGCGAATATAATTATAATAGATGAAATTATTGGGTTTCAAAATTAGATAATGATTGACGTATCTCATCCGCTGGGTAACGAAGGCATGTAATAATCCAAGACTAGACAAATATTACTATCGATATTACTGTACAATAAAATGTCAGAATTTCGGAAGAATTGGTTGTTCCGTCACTAACTGAACAAATCACTAAAATATATCAACTAAAAATTTACTTTACTTGGGGTAAACCTTAAGTTTCACTTACAAAACCTAAAGACGACCAGCTTGTACTCAATGTATATAGATTGATAAATAGAAAAAATATCAATATTTCCGATTAATTACTGTTTTAGAAACTATTAATTTGGTAACGAAAAACATATTTTTAAATAATTTCAGTTATTAAAAAGTCTACGTAAAGATTTTTATTTTATTTTTGTAGACAGAAATTAAGGGCAACCATTAGTTTGTTACAATTTACCTATATTGTTGATTAATCCTTAGAAAGTAGGATAATCATAAGGTATCCATAATAGCGAATAACATCAAATCTCTATAACATCCAAGAGACTGGATTAAAAAACTCCGAGACAACGAGGGCACCACTATGTGGTTGCTAGAACAGCTAGAAATGGCAGCCAAATATCCATAAAACAACACTTATCGTCTTAAAAAGGAAGAACACGCGAAGTAATGTAGTTATAGATTAATAAGATGGGATAGTCACAGCTGGAACGCCTTTATTATAGGTATGCTAGATCAGGGTTAACCTGGAGCTCAACCAAAACCCAACATACTTCTTAGCGAAAATTTTTAAAAAATCATCTCGTTGCCAAAATTACCAAAAGCATTTTTGTTAAATGTCTCAAAAGTTTAACTTCATTATTCCACCAAACTCATTTGTGAGATGAATCATTATAATGGTTTTACGACCAAGGTCCATCAAGACCACTATACTGGTCCATCAAAACCACTGTAATGGTCCACTATTGATCCACTAAAATCGCTACTGGTTCACCAAAACCATTATAGTGGTCCATGGAAAACGTTGTACTGGTTCATCAAAAAACTACTATACGAGTCCTTAAAAAACTGTAGTCATCAATCTTAACCACTGTACTGGTTCACCAAAACCACAACTTGTTCATCAAAACCACTGTACTGGTCAATGGTCAATTAAAACCCTGTACTGGTCCATCAAAACCACTGTAGATGTTCATGGAAATCACTATACTGGTCCATCAGAACACTCTAGTAGTCCATCAACAACCACTGTACTGGTTAATGAAAATCACTGTTAGTGATCCATCAAAACCACAATACTGGTCCATCAAAATGCTGTACTGCTCCTTCGAAAGCATTGTACCGGGATATAAAAACACTATTCTGGTCCATCAAAATAATTTTATTGGTTATCAAAACATTAATTGCTCCATCGAAACCATGAAATCTTCTTTAAAGATGGCTTCTTTCTTTCTCTCACCTGAAAATCATTTATCATGGCCTTGCTTCGTTTTATTTCATTACTGATAGAATTATCTTACCTTCTGAACTTTTTTCTCGGTCCGAAGGCCGATTCTGTTTCTAGAACCACCGACCCAATTCATCATTGTTCAGTGGAAGATAAACTTCAGATAAACTTCAGATAAACATTGACGGGAAACTTTGTCGAGATTATCAAGGGATCAATGGTGACATAGACACATACAAACGCTAGCACATAATCACACATACATATGTAGCGAGAAGATACGAGTATTAATTACACATACAGAATCACACATATTAATTACCATACATGCATATATATATATATATATATATAAACACAGAGAGAGTGAGGTGGGGCAGAGGTAGAAAAGTGAGAAAGAGTACACATACATTAATCAGTCATATAAACTTATGTACGCATGTTCCCATACAGACAAACACACACACACATAAATATACATGTAGATAGATAGATAGAGAGAGAGAGAGAGAGAGCATTTATTGATAGGGATACAGAAAACAGTCGGATATATAATGCACACTCATAATGTCACACATACAATGGTACACTTATACACATACATACAACAGCACTTTTATACACATACACACACAATACGACACACATACACATACATACAACAGCACTTGTATACACATACACACACAATACGACACACATACACATACACACACAATACGACACACATACACACACAATACGACACACATACACACACAATACGACACACATACACA
>JAYRBU010655997.1:0-13901 GCA_036023795.1 Vulcanoctopus hydrothermalis
TAGGTGGTTGTGTTAAACCAGATGACACATTTAGACTTCACTAAAGGTAACCAAGCAATAGGTGGTTGTGTTAAACCAGATGACACATTTAGACTTCACTAAAGGTAACCAAGCAATAGGTGGTTGTGTTAAACCTGATGACACATTTAGACTTCACTAAAGGTAACCAAGCAATAGGTGGTTGTGTTAAACCAGATGACACATTTAGTCTACTGCTCAAAGTATATGTATCTTTGGCCTAATGGACCACATTTTTGTCACACTTGCAATTACAACCTAAACATGGATAGTGGATAGAAAGGGTGTAAAAGATGAAAACAAACAAGCGACAACTCAAATCCACAACTCTAAGGATAACCAGAAAATGTGGTTTCAAGTCCTATCTGACATTTAGTATTTTTTTTCTTTTGTTTTTATATCCTATCCATCTCCAATGTCTACATTTACATATAAAAGTAGTCTTTGTTTTTTTAGATAGCTTACACAACAATAAAATATAAACAAGACACAAAGAAAACAAACAAATTCTAAGAAATTATAACCAGGTCAAATATTTGACATTAATAAGGATACACCTGTGGAGATTACCAAAAAAAATGTGATTTTGCTATGAGGTTGTGATTACTGGATTAATGTCTACAATGCCAAGAATTTAAACTATTGTACCATTCTAACTACCATTAGGAGAAACACTGCTCTTCAGGCAATGTTTCTCTTAGTGAGGAATTGATTATGAAATAAACTATGTCGGCAAGTATGTTGAAATCTATGCTTCACTGATGAGGTCATAATAAGGCTAATACATGTCTCCCATACTTGCCTAAAAAATGAAAGTAATATGTATGTGTTATTGACTAATATTTCTTCCTCATGACATAATTCTAGTTAGCTTTTTAATACTCCCTGCATTAAATATGCTAACACTAATGTAATTGGTATTTACCATATCCGGGATGCAGGACATGTAGGATTCCTATAGATGTTCTTTTTTTGTTTCTTTTTGTTGTTGCTACCTCTGATCTGTAAGTCTGCATGAGCAGAATTAAGCAGAGCTATTAAAAGACCCCATAATCCAATAATAACTGCTAAAACCAGATAATAGTACGTCCTACAATTTTATGAATTCTATTAAAGCATATCAACTAAAAGAACCATTTTAATCTCTTCACACTTGCATTTTTATATCATACAGCTAACATCTAAGAATGTACAAGCTTTATCATGAAGCCAGATGATAAAGGACTGAAATGATCATTATTGATTTACTCTCTAAAATAGTCAGCAATCATTGTGTTGTGCGAGATAATTTAAATGAAGAGAATTTGTTTATTTCTAGAGTGTGTGGTCTTGGCTTGCTTTCAACTAGTAGCAACTACAGTCATAGAATGTTAGTTAGATTGCTGTTTGTTAAAAAATAAATAAATATATGGGTAAGATCTTTTGTGTAACAACGTCAAATGTAAGGATTTATAGTTTACAATGATTGAATTGGTTTTAGCTTTTGAGAAAAGCCTGTTTTAAAATGTTTATCATGTCTCAATTGTTTCTAGCTCTGGAAAAGAAACTGAAAAAAAAACATTGTATTGTTTTTGCTGGGAGAAAGGGACTGTACCCATGACCTTTACAAGTCCTCTGACACTGGGGAGATTGATGGAAGTTTATGTTCACTTTGAATAGCTTCAAATCAACACATGTAAGGAAAATGTGGGTGAGAAGGGAACTTTAAAGGGTTGATGTCCTGGTGAGAAAGTTTTGGGAAAAGTGGTCATTAGTGCTGGTCCTGGGAGGAGAGACAGAATGAGTGATGAGAAGGGGAGAGACAAGTGAGCTTGGGTGTATACAACTAGCTAGTTCTGAGGAGTAGGGACCATTGTAGTAAAGGCAGAGTGAGGAGACAGTGCATCTGTAGAATTGAGGTTGGAGTGTGCACTCTTTGCCATGCAGCTGGATTGCAGTTCTTTTGGATGTTGTCTAGGATGTTTTTGTGTGTAGCAGCGCAGTGCTGTCCAAGATGTGGGAGTGATATTTCATTGTGAGTCTCACTTGAGCTTTGCAGGAAGTTAGCAGCTGTTTGGTTGAGTAGGTTTAGACAGACAAACATGAACACACAACCTTCATTAAATAAGAATCCTCTATACATTTTAATCATGAAGCAGAGCAAAACTATATTCTTTTAGAATTAATCTTCAGATATTTGTTAGGAGTAATTCACTTGGATGAGTTTAGATAATTTTTGTTAGATACCAAAACAATCCATAAAAGGAGTTTAGCAATGAATTTTATCTACAAATGGCATTCATGTGTGATGAAACAACTGCACTGCTTATTGTGTTGTAATTGTAGTCGGATGAGTTATATATAAACCCATGCTGCTTGCACTGGCTCTCTAAATTATAAGTTATGAATACTTTTATATAGTAACTCGAGATAACAAGCATACATAGGGGAACTTAGATTTAAATCTTTTGTGGTGGATCTGTTTTATTTCATAATTATTGTCCCCCCTGTTGTGCATTTCTAGAATGAGCTCATGCAAAAATTAGATGTCTATAAAAGGAATTATACATGCATGCACGCACAATCATATACTACCTCTCTCTCTCTCTCTCTCTTGCTAATTTACTTGCAATAATTGAATTTGCAATGTTAATTTTGTATTGTTTAATATATTTCTATAAATATTTCCATCTTGTTAGCTTTGAAGCTGTGGATATATGAGCTAGAAAAGGAAACTAGGTCAGATTTTATCTTCACTATTTTTCTTGCAGTTATCACAAAATGAGTTAGCCCAGAGATAAAATTGTTATCGTTTTTTTCTTTTCTTTTTTTTTTGCTTGTTTCTTTCTTAGAATAATAACAGTGGAATCTGCTATGTTTGGTTAATTCACATAAAAGTAAATATATTACTGTGAATTATCTCCCACATTTAAAAAAATTATATCAATAACAGAGTTTCATAGGAAACTAGAAATGGAACTACTTTTTATTTTAGCATTGTTGATCCTTGTTTCAACTGGAAATAAACTGAAGGCAAGTTGAGTCTCACAATCTTGTTTTGATTCCACATCTCTAATGCATGTGAGAAAGACATGACCATCACAAAGTAACATTTCCACTCTTCTTAAAACCTGAGACCTTGTGCTAATGTAAGAAATAATCAATACTAGTTTTGTGTTCTAATATTAAAGAGCATTGAATGATAACTTGTAAGATGTAATAAAGGATCGAAGCATTTAGAAAAAAATAAAATCCTGCATTTTATTTACGAAAGGAAGTGACTGTGTATGATTCAGAATGATTTAATAAAGTCTTAAAAGAAGTTAATCCACAGTAAGGGATCTTGAAATAATTAATTTTCTTTATCATTGCCTAACTAAAGCATTGCTCATCATAGCCAATGAAATCTTTCAGATCATATCAGAACAATGGAAGAGGTGGATAGTTTCAAGTCATAGTTAACCCTTTTGATAGCAAACTACCTGAGACCACTTCTGGTTCTTTGATACAAAACTGCCTGTTTTAAAGTGTTCATATTTAAATTAAACCATCCATCATAATTTTATGCATGAACCTTTTGTTATGTTATGTTAATAAACACAAACTTAATACAGAAATTAATGGAAAAGTTAGTTATTTTGCTAAATGAAATCAAATTCTTGATTATTTTCAAAATTAATAGAAACACCTAGATAGTCTATTTGATTAGAGATATTGTCATGAAATGGTTAATTCATCATCATCATCACTTTTATGCCTGCTTTTTCCATGTCTGCATGAGTTGGATGAGATATTTTGAGGCAGTATTCTATGGCTAGATGCCCTTCCTGATGCCAACCCTTACTTATTCCATGGATCTTCACCTGGTGAACTGCTAAGCTGTGGGACATAAACAAATGACACCGATTCCTTAAACAATGTAGACACGCGGAGACAAACATGCATACACACACACATATACATATATATATGACGGGCTACCACACAGACTTCGTTTACCAATTTCACTCTCACGGCATTGGTCCGCCTGAGGCTATAGAAGACACTTACCCAAGGTGCCACGCAGTGAGATATAGCCCAAAACCACATGGTGTGAAGCAAACTTCTTAAGCACACAGCCATGTATTTTTGCAAAGTTCATAAAAGTGTCTCTTGTCAAAGAATATTTGCCTTCACAAGTGAACATATTTTGGTTAATGTTTTAATGTAAAAGTGGGGTAGTCACTTAGGAAATGTTTTTAAGGCTTTCTTATATAATTCCATCATCAGTCTTTAAAAAAAAAACAAAACTGAATATCTAGCTGTAAAGTATTATCATTAGGTGCAGTGCCAAGTCCATGACATGGTTTCAATTTTCAGTTGAAACCACTTTGAATGCTCTTTGGAAAGGTACTCCATGCTTATGCAAGAAATTCTTCTTCTTCCTTGGTGGTGATAGTATAATTGGTAGGGAGCCAACTGCATGGTTTATGATATCCAGAAATAGGTGCCTCTAAGTTAACTTTGTCTAATACTCTCTCCCTTACACCCTGCTTACGAAATCTGGCCTAGTGCCTAATAAAAAGAAATTATTATTGTCACTCCATATGTTTACAGAAATATATAGATAGATATTTGTGTATGATGCACGGTAGCCCAATTGAATTTGGTTTAACTCTTAACATCTTATAAAATATTTTCTAAGTCTTGTAATGATTGAGCAGAAAATGCCTAAAAATGTGTTTTTTGCAGCTTATTTATTATGAAATTTACAGGTAAAAAACACAGGTGTGCTTGAGGTGTTATCACATACAAATAGTTCACTTTCATCAATATATATAGTTCAATAATTCATATCAATTTAATGATGTGGAACTGTGTCTTATAGGATGTTAAGAGTAATGAACAAGGTTTGACGTATTTTTGAGTTCAAATCTAGATTGAGCTGACTTACATCTTTGTCTTTTGCTTGAGGTTGTTGTTTAGCCCCAGGTCAACCCTGATTGAATAGGCTTATGATCAGAGACCTTCCAACCCTGACCATCATCCGTCTTTTTATGTGTTGTTTCTGATTTTATGATGGTAGGATGTGATTTGAGGGAGATTTGGTTACTATTTCTAGTAGTTTGAGTGACCATGTAAGGCTCCCTGAGTAGCAAATCTTTGATGAAGGAAGACACATCACCCTCTAAAATACATTGCAATTCATACAGCTATTCTAATGCCATTTGCCACATTGACAGCTCAGAGTATGCTACTTTACATTTGGGTAATGTTCTTACACAGACAGAGACATTTGATCTTGTGGCACTAATTTAATTGACTTGAACGAAAATTGGCTATTTTTATATTGATTTTTTTTATTTTCCTTTTGTTGGAAAAATTATTTATTGATTTAAAAAAAATTGAAGTACTTTAGAAACATGAAAAAACGTTTTTGCTTAATACACGTGGGGAATCTTATAAAATATTGTATGTGCCTAAATTCTTTTGATTTGTTTTGTCTGTGTTTTGTTATGTAATTGTTGTAAGTGAATTCTGTTTCCCCTTAATAGTAAAAATTTGGCTTTCAAAATCTTATTCATGATAAGTATAAATTTGTTCACACATTCTATATTACATAGGATATATATACCTTCCTTTAACCCTTTTGTTACCATATTTCTAATGAAACACACTCCTATGATTTTCAATTAATTTTGAAAATAATCAAGAATTTGAAGAGATTTAGTAAAATAATTTTCTTGTTATTAAGTTGGTGTTTGGAACATAACTTAACAAAATGTCCTTATATAAAATTATATTGGACAGTTTAAATTTAAATTTTGAACATTCTAAAACATGATTTTTTATCATAGAAATTGGGGTGGTTTCAGGCAGGTTGGTATAACTTGTTTCTCTTAGTAGTCATCTCTTATAATCTAATAGCTATGGTTCTATTAATATCTTGCTTGCTTCTGTGTGTGTAAATAGTTGTGGCCAAGGAATTAACTTTTTTATACTATACATCCACTCTTGTGAAAACTAAAGATCACAGGGCTGCTGTTTTCCCTATAGTACACTATGAATATGGATGCAGGCATGGCCAAATGGTTAAGAAGTTCACTTTGCAATCATGAGGTTCCGGATTTGATCATACTGCGTGGCACCTTGGGCAAGTGTCTTTTACCATAACCTTAGGTTGACCCAAGCCTTGCGAGTGAAATTGGTGAGACAGAAACTGTTTGGTAGCCCATTGGATAGACTGTACCTATAATTCAAAGAGCTAGCCTTGTCACACACTGTCACACTGATTCTCCCTGAGAATTATGTTAAGGGTACATGTGGCTGTGGAATACTCAGCCACTTACATGCTAATTTAATGAGTAGGATGTTCCATTGATAAAACAATTGAAACTCTCATCGTTAAAATGGACAGAGATCCATTTACATTTACACTATGAATAATTACTGAGAGTGAATGAGTGAGAGATATAGAGTAAAATAACAAGCATTCATGTAATGAAGATTTTGTCTAGATTCAGTGAGCCACTCCACTACTGAAGTTTCTTTTATCATTCATGTAATGAAGATTTTGTCTAGATTCAGTGAGCCACTCCACTACTGAAGTTTCTTTTATCATTCAATGTTCAGGAAAATGATAAGTGACCAGGAAATTATTGAAGAGCAGTTGATTTTGAGAATTGTTGGAATTTCAGTTTCCCTAGTCTTTAACATAAACACAATGAAAAGTAACCAGATTTCATTTGCTAACATTTGCAGTCTTTTGACATAGAATCACTAGTTGTTTTTTAGAGCAGACATATGATCAAAGGCATTCCAGCCATAACCATTTCATCCTTTTTTTCAATCTTAGTGTATCTAGGACTACATTATCTAAGGTGTCCTTCCTGTTTTAAGATGGCAGGCTGTGATTTGAGGAATATTTGGCTGCTATATCTAGTATATACGAGAGTGTAGCGATTTCCTCATTGGCTCATAGAATCACTAGAAGACATAATAGGTACATTCTGTCAGTGAGAAGATCAAATCTTTGTTGAAGATGTGTCTAGTAGCAACATAAGGTCTTGAGGTTCATACAACTATTAGATTTTCTTGACCCTCTGCTTTACACTAATAACATTGAACATTTTTATGTATTAGAAGAAATAAATACAAGAAATAAAGAAGGTTTTCAAAGTAAATAAGACTGGTTTGTATATGTAACTATTAAGAGTTTTAAAATGAGAAAATTAAGAAGAGATGGAAAAATTGTATGGATAAACTTGCTAAACAAATTATACTTTTATATTTTTATTGGGTTAAATTTACTCATCTTAAGTAAAGGAAAGGAGACAATGTGTTAATAAGGGTTGGGGTTGGGAAGAAGGGAATATCTATGAAGGATGGAATTAATAGGAGCAAATCCAAATGCCAGAATAAACTACATGTTTGAACAATTGAATTTTCCTTTTGTGTTTCTATTTTATTCTTTGAAACTCTTCAAGCACCACTGTATTTCTCAGTAGTAGTACTGTCATACTACTGAGGACCAAATGTTGGATTAGTTTGTGTTATTTTTTTTTTTTTGTCGTAATATCTTCTTAATTCCGTTCAGTCCTCTCATTAACTTGTTTGGTAAAGGCTAAGTGTATTTCTTTCCTGTAGGAATATAAAGTAGACATTTTAAATGAGAAGTATCAATGATCGCAACAACCTAAAGGCAGTATTTCTACCTGTATACACATAGTTTCAGGAGTTCTATATTTGTTCAACTATGTAGTTTCAATGGCCTTCTGGCAAATGAATCACACCTTGTTGTGTTAATAAAGAGCCATCAGACTATTGGCTTGGTGGTTTATATCTCTCCACCACCACCATCATATGTTGCCAATGGCCCAAACTCTGAACCTTTGATGCCCCCATTTAACTACAGCTGCTGTAGGGTAAGCTCCATTTGACATAAGCCTTCTTTTTTATTGGGCAAAAGCCCAAAACTGCAGCAGCAATTTCTAACTTAATGAGTGTTTCTAGGTGGAAGATATATGGAATAGAACATTATTGTTTTACATAGAGAAACACAAACAGCAGTAACTTTTTTTATATTTGTATTTAGTTGTTGAGTCTTTTATGAGAATGGATGAACCACCAATCACTCCATCATCATCTAGGCTACAGATGTTATAGTGTTCATTAACTTTGAAACTTTAAGTCAGTAGAGAGCTTTACACTATCTAGTTCAATCCCTCAAGTCAAGAACTCATAGTACATGCAGACTTTCATTTTACAGTGGTTAATAAAATAAGTTCCACCCACAAAATACTGAGGCTGATTAAATTGACTCCTAGCACCTACACAAAAGAAATTGTTTATATGTGATTAGCAGGGTTACCTGGAATTACTCAGATGAAAACCTATATAAGACTATTTTGCCATGCCGTATACAAATTCTCGTGTCATTTATCGGTACCATCTCAACTCTTAATTCTTTTATTTGTTCCTGATATTTACTATTTAGTGTCAATTTAGAATTTCCTTATAAACAATGTTGTGCGTTTTTCCAGAAGGAGCATAATGAAAAAGATTGCATGAACTACCAATTCTTGAACATGCAACATAAAGTTTTCCATGAGAGAAGTGTTTTTTCAGTTGTAGCCCAGCAACAGATACAGTTTGTCCCTGTTATTTATGGACATAGCAGAGCTGAGTTTTACTGGAAACTGCAGTCTTCTGAATATGAAAGGTATTTGAATACGATGGTATCAAGGTTATTCTGGGTATAAAAGCATCTTCACCTATGGAACAACCAGTCAAAATAGCAGCTTGAATAACATGAGGCATTCATTTTTTAACCACCAGTCTAGTGCCATTACATACCCAAGGCTGATCAAGATTCCATAATAGCATGATGGTGGCTCCTATTTTTAACAGAAGTCAATTTGGTGGAAACTCAGGCAGTTCCAAAGAGTTTAAGAATTCAACAGGGTAGGTTAACTGATATTTTTTGGTGCAAGTATTGCCCTTTCAATAGTCTTGCTATTTGACAATAATTTCATTGCCATTTATGCTATGAACCTAAGTTGCTATATTGTACAATTGACTAATGGCAACCAATTCAACATTACCGTCGTACTTTCCATGCTCTAAACAAACAATTACCATCGCCCATAACTGTTTTTAAATTAAGTCCAAGAGAATGTGATGTCCCTTATTAAATTAATTGAAAAATATTCATTAATGAATATTTCTCAATGAATTTAATGAGGGACATCACATTCAACTTAGATTTTAGATGGCCTGTTTGCAATGAGTACGGGGGGTTAATATTGTTATCAATTGAGAGTGAAAATGTAAAATGTTGTTTGCTTGGAAAGGTGAGAATAGTTCTGTTTCCGGATAGTTTAGGCTTAAACGCTGAGTTGTTAACTGTGTGTATATGAGAGAGAGAGAGAGAGAGAGAAAGTGTCACAACAGGAACATAGAGAGGAGTGTGAACTATACAGAGAGATAGTGATGTTTGTGTGTGTGTTGACATATATATATATATAAATGTATGTGTGTGTGCATATATACATATAAAACAGTATATATTTATGTGAAAGAGAAGTGCTTTGATGTCAAATGGTTGCTACATTACTTGTTCTACCCTGAAACAGCAACTATCTGATACCACCCCTCTTGTGCCCTTCCTCCTCCTTTGTGACACATAGACGAACTGCAAGTTCTAATTTATAAGATACGAGAATGACCAACAGGTTTAACATCATAAAGTAAGCTTTTTTTTTTAGAATGTTTCTGTACCTCCCACTAACACTCCTACATAACTACCATTACAACTCTGTCTTTCTGTATCTCTTTTCTTGACTTATCCCTGTTTTACCATAATGGGACATTGCACCCGGGATATTTTGGTTCATGGAATATTCTGGGATAGAGTTGAACTGTGGCAAAGGGTGACGGTAGCCCCTCTGTGAGCTTTACGACTTTCATGTACTGACAAAAACAGAACCACAAATATTTAAGTATTGCGGAGTGGCTGGAGTTGGATAGGAAAATGGGTAACAAAAATAACTGAAAGGATCACAGATGTTGATACAGTTCCGATAACAGATTAAAGTATTGTCAAAGTGGCAGGTGGTGGTGTGGAGCATATATGTAAACACTCAATTACACCCATATACAATTGCATACACACACACACCACAAACATTCATATATATATACATAGTTACATATAAGCACCCATGTACATTTCCTTTCACTTTCACGTCAAGTCCAACTAGAATACCGAGGCGTAGTAAGTGTAATATACGAATGTGTATTACGTATTATGAAAGCTTAATAAAATATGCAATGCATAAATAATCATAAATAATCATAATCGACAAGCAAGTGAATTTTCATTTATAGAAATTTGACAATCGATAGCTAATAAAAACAACTCCAGTTGAAGACATTGGGGAGGGGGCTGTGAGGTCTTTTATTTTAGGGACTCTCCTTCCATCGGAAATTCATAGGGCCTCTTCTCGGCTCTCCGGGGCCCCGGAACGATGTACCGCCTGAACCTGCCTCTTATCGGCCCTGCTGTATTTGATAATTAGAAAAGAAACAGCTTCTTCCGTTGTTCAGCAAATAAATAAATAAATAGAGAGAGAGAGAGAGAGACAGAAACATTCACCAACAGCAAATCCAATTTTTGTTGTCCAGTCAAAAATAAAATGAAGTAAAGTATGAATATATTTAGAATGTTTCCGGGCCCCTAGGCTTAAACCTACTCAGCCTTATAGTATAATCTGACCCCTAGGCTTAAGCCTACTCAGCCTTATAGTATAATCTGGGCCCCTAGGCTTAAGCCTACTCGGCCTTATAGTATAATCTGACCCCGTATGTATGTAAAGAACTACATAAAAAATTACTATTTAGTCATTTAATTTTATACGTTTTCTCAAGAGACCAAGGGGAATAACTCTTTCTTATTAACATTCTGTGAAGTGTCTATATTAAAAGTTAATTTGCTAGTTTAAAAAATATATATATATATTTCTGTTTTCTTGCCATTTATAGAAATTAATCTTATCAGCAAGTCAGAAGACTATGTATGTATGTGTATGTGAGTGTGCGCGCGCACGTTGTAAAGTTTATTGTTCAACACTAATATTTTTTACCATTTAGTGAGGGAGGGAAGGCCCATGACCCTTATTTATTCGGGGTCTCCGAGATTTGTGGGAGAAAGGGAGGATGTTATGCTCAAATCGGAGACCTGGCCTAAATGCTTGTAACAGAGTGAACTCCACTAAAGGCACCGTGGGACCAGGTGTTGGTGTTAAACCAGGTGACAGATTAAGCCTACCACCCAATATATCAAACATTAGACCTGTTTTCTATTATTAAAGACTGTGAGAGAACTAATAGTATTTTGATGTTTTACTATGCTCAACCATGAGACTGTAGTTGAACTAGTGTTCAGTTGTGTTACCTATCAGATAAATAGTTTATTTTAATGAATGCAGTCTAGACTGCATGTATATGTGTTTGATATTGCATTGTCACACATTCATCACGCATAGTGCACATTGATGAAAGGGTTAATAGTTATTCTGGGCTGAAACATTTTCTGGGTCTACTGAAGAAGTTCAGCATTCATGATGGAATCTTAGCTATGTAGTCTACATACATATGAGATAGTCAGAGACTGTCTAAATAGTGACATAATAATCAAATTCTTATAAATATGACTATGAAAATATTTTAGTATTGGAATACTCCTGTGCATCTGTTAGATACAGAGAAGAAAGACTTCATATGTAGCAGATGCACAAGAGTAGTTAGTAGTAAGAGCATCCATAAAATAAATTCCTTCAAATGCTTCGAAGGCTCCCTAGATTAGTTGATAGCTTCTGTTACCTAGGTGACCTAATTAGTAGTGGGAGTGGGTGTTCTGAAAGCATAGTAGCTATATTAAGAACATGGTGGGAAAAGTTGAGGGTGCTATTACTTCTGCTGGCAACAAAGAATTCTCTCTCTGGGTGAAGGGCAGATTGTATGATGCTTGTGTATGAAGTGTGATACTGCTTGTATTGAAACATGGGTATTAAATGTCGAGGATGTGTGAAGGCTAGAAAGAAATGAGGCATGCATGTTCTTCTGGTTTTGTAATGTTAGTGTGCATGAATGATGGAGTATAAGAGGAATCAGATGTAGTGTGCAAGAGAGAAGACTGCACTGGTACGGACATGAAGGATGCATGATGCGTATGAAGGATGACAGCTGGGTAAAGAAGTGCCAAGCGATCAAAGTGGAAGGAACCTGTGGAAGTGGAAAGACATGGAGAGAACTGGTGAAAGCTGATCTTAAAAGGCTGAACCTCACTAATGACTGTAACAAGTGGTGAGACACTATGATGGAGAAAACCCGTTCAACCCATGCATGCATGGAAAAACTGATGTAAAATATTAATGATGATGATGATAAATAGGTAGAGAATAAAGTAATGAGAATCAAAGTCTTATAAAGTTTAAAATGATCTATGGAATTTGAACTGTAGAATTTTAGGTTTCATATTACTGATAAGTATCAATTCAAACTCTCTTGCCTCTGCGTCAATTCCAGCTAAGAATTAGTAGATGGAATTTCTATATTACCTGATCTAACTAGATTACAATTATCAAAAAATGAGATCTAAGCATTAATAAAGTAAACAACGAAGAAAGATAGACAAGCATGAAATACTTGCTTTCTAGAAATTATTAGATTACTGAAATAACAAGATTTTCAGGTGCCAATAAAGTTGTTTAGAATAAAGATTGTTCATTATACTTCCTGGCTAGATTATTTTGCTGTGGCCATGAAGTTAGGATGTTGTATACATTTGTTGCAGTCGACTCAACACTTATTATTCAACGCAGTTTGTCTGTAGAAGCATATCTTGATCTACAGCTCTATTTTAACTAGCTAACCTTAGATTTACACTCCACTCCCCGTATTTTTTAAACAGCTTGTATATACAAATATACTTCTCTAATTATTGTTTCTAACTGTTGGTTTATGGAAATGCATTGTTGGTTTTATATTTTTTTTACAGAATTAACATTCAATGTTTTTTCTTGTTACATGGGTGAAACTATCATTATCCTTCTAAAACCTATTTAAAAAAAATAAATTAATATTAAGTGGTCTGGATTCAAATCATCGCATGTGGTATATTTCTGTAAATTAGAATTTTGTGGGAATTGTTGAAGTAAATAATTCATCGACTAACAGTTTTCTTGATATTATTTATATATAAGTGTATAAGGACATTTTGGAGTTAGGGAATTCAAAAAAGTTGAATAGAAGCCAATACAGTATCCTAAAACACAACTAACTTTGTTATTGTTGATAGAGAAAAAACTTTACCAACAGTCAGTATACCAACATGTATTACGACAATAACTTCCACATTGTAGTGGGTGGTACAGTTGGTTTCACTCAATAGAGTGCGAAGGATTCATCAGTTGTAGAGATGAATACTAATTTAACAATTAAGAAACTTAAATATTTCTACGGGAGCACTAGTTACTGTTAAGGGGAGGAAACTCTTGGTATATGTTTTAAAAAAAATTTGTTCTCGAGTAACTGAAAATTATTTGTATACATTTAAAGAAAGGAAAACGTGCAGAAATAATATATATGAAAGAAGTAAAAAAAAAACGTGAACACTCAGTAGTTGATATTTTTGTAAAGATTATCACTATAAAAATATTTTTCCCGAGATATTATGCTGTATAGCTATAAAATATTTTCAATAATATGGCATTAACATTTGGTAAACAAATATATTTACTCTATCGATGAGTGCTCAGAGAATTGTTTTGCCATATTATATTCTTAACTCCTGGCTTTATATTTTTAACATTTGGTAAACAAATATATTTACTCTATAGATGAGTGCTCAGAGAATTGTTTTG
>JAYRBU010666168.1:0-13798 GCA_036023795.1 Vulcanoctopus hydrothermalis
GTTCGGCTTAGAGATCGATAAGATAAGTACCAGACTCAAATGTACTAGGGTCGATCTAATCGACTTCAAGGCGGTGCCCCAGCATGGCCCCAGTCCAATGACTGAAACCAGTAAAAAAAGTAACATAAATTAACTGCAACAGTTGATTTTGCTTTTGCTTTTGAAATGAAAGTATCGGTCATAATAAAAGAACCTTAAAGTATCGGTCATAATAAAAGAACCTTAAACATTTTCTTGGTTTGAAAAGAGAAAAAAAAGGGTATCTCGGAAAATATAGTCTAAAATGGATATTTCGTCGAAAATAAATTATCAAAGTTGTGTGTGTATACGTGTGTGTGTATGTATAGGCGCGCGCGTGTGTGTGTGTACACGTGTGTGTATGTATACGTGTGTGTGTGTGTGTGTGATATATATATATATAATATATATGTCATTTAATAGATTACGAAGTTTTCTTTCCCGTCGGCCTTGTTGATATTGCCTTGCCACGTATTGCCCTGAAGAATGCGTTTACGTCACACTTTCCAACTTCTTTCATTCTAAATCTGATCTTTCATATATCTAAATAAATAAATTAACCATTTAGAATATTTGCTTCATCATCATGAGGAAAGGCTTGGCCTGAATGAAACACTCTTGTTTCTCAGCTACCCACGCATGACGTGGGTAGCTGAGAAACATACTTATGTAAGATTACCAACTTCACATCGCCAACGCAGACAACCAATAACTTTCTTGAAGCTTTTTTCTTGTTGTTCACTCTGGCTGACATTTTTTCCCCTCATTCCTTACTCGTAGCAAAAACATTTATTGCCATAATAAAATAAAAATAATAAAAAAAAGGAACAGATTTTGATAATCTATTCCTAAACATACTATGTTTGTTTGAGATAAGACAGAATTGGCACGGGTGGGGACGTCTTTAACCCGTTCGTTACCATATTTCTAATGAAATACACACTGCCTATGATTTCCAATTAATTTTGAAAATAATAAAATTTGGAGGGATCTAGTAAGATAACTAACTTTCTAGTTATTAAGTTGGTGTTTGGAACATAACTTAACAAAAAGTTCTTACATAAAATTATAATGGAATGTTTTTAAATTTAAATATGAATACTTAAAAACGAATGTTTTTTTTTTTATAATCATAGAACCAGGGGTGGTTTGGTATCAAAAGGGTTAAATCATAGATCTTGCTTGACCTGTGGTTCAGCAACAGTAACTACTACTACAGAATATTGTCAAATAAGTATTTTAATTGCTCGCTACTGTGGTATTATTATATGATTATATGTAGTATTATGGTAGGAGTTTCTGCTAACCTACTGTATAAATTACTAAGGCCGCTGGAATTATTTTTGTGTGTTCTAAAAATGGTTGGCCTACGTGTGTCCACCCACACTCCAGGCGACCCCCACCCCCAATTCAGTTGACCCCTCAGAGGACATTGACCGATTTGTGTTTGTTGTGTAGCAAATTAGTGAAGGCATACGTCATCACAGGCATACATATATGTCAGATGCTCTTTGCAAATAACATCATTAAATTTTTTTGAACCAATGACGGGGAAGCATCTGCGTGGTCGCTCGACTTGTTAGACATAGCACCCAAATCTCCCTCAAACAACATACTACTATATTTTTTTTTTAAATGGGAAGGGCACGTTAGATAATATCGTAGATCTGTGGTTCCCAAACTTTCTTTTTCTATGCCCCGCACTCCTAGGAAATAGTTGATTAATTTTCGCACCCCCTACATTTGAAGATGAAAAAGTCGATTTTCTAAATAACTAATTTATTTTTTACTATCTTGTAAATTGAACCACACACAATTACTGTGGTGGGTGAACAAATTGAACTAAAAAAAAATAAGCTTATTTAATAATTAATGGTTTTATTCTGAAAAGCGATTTTAATAAAGTATATATAATATCTTCCCTCTTTGTCGCACTCCCGGTTGGGAATCCGTCCCAGATACCCTTAAATGCTTTTGCAAGATTGACCTGGGGCTAAACAACGATATTACATGTTTGTTAGTCTGTAGAAAAGAACTCTAAAAATTTAAACATAATTTATTTTAATTATTTAAAAAATATATATTTTGCTTCATCCTTCATCTTTTTAGTCCGATTTTATTTTTGTCTCTTTAAAATAATTGGTAAACACAAAAACGAACACAGCTATGTAATGGATGTCTAAAATATATTGAAAACTTTGTATATCGTAGTTTGTCCTGTTTCTTCATAACATAAGTTTTTGTTAGCCCCGAATCAGCCCTTCTCCAACAGCAGACTTATGATCAAAGACATAATGTATATAAGACTACATACATTTCTAATATTACCGTTGTTGGGACCTAGTCTGCTCATCATGCTGCAGTGGATTTTCATCTATTTTTTTTGAAAGTTTGTAGTGTTTTTTGATGTGGCCGCTATTTCTAAAACATCGAGTGTCGGTCGGCAGTTAAAGTAAATAGACAAATAAACGAAGGCCACTGCCTATAAATGACAGAAAAGTGCAATTTTAAACGGTTGTAACTTCTTAATTACTTTTTTCTTCAAACCTAAGTTTGGATATTGTAATTGGTAGGCAAAACTACATCTGTGTACAGATTAAAAAAATAAAAATGGATGAAAATCCACTGCAGCATGATGAGAAGACTAGGTTCAGTTGTTGTGTATCCCCAGTTCATCCCTGATCCAGCAGATCTATGGATCAAGGATGATCCAGTCGGGGCATTATCCTGTCTTTTATTAAGCTATTAATGAACAGTGTCCCTCAAAATAGGACAGTCAGAAAATTATACAATTCTACGTATTTATTGGTTGTAATTAATTGTAAAATGAAAATTACCAATCCTTTAAGGACAGGGGCTGGGAGAGAACCTTTGCAATCTGAAGAGCTATTTTTAGCTTTAAAAACAAAAAATTGAGACTATCCGAGCCGCATAATTTATTCTAAACAAAAATACATAGAAGAAAACATGGATTTAGTTTAACTCAATGCAATTTTTGGCTTTGAATCTTATCTGAAATTGCTTCAATGTCCGTCCGGGTCAATTTCAGAGCACCTAAGAGCCACTCAAGATAGTCTAAAGAATTTCATGCGGCTCCAGAGTGTCAGGTTCCCAACCCTTGTTGTAGGGGTATCTTGGACTACATTATCTAATGTGTCTTTCTTTTAAAAACAAAGAAACAATATGGTGTGATTTGAGGGAAATTTGGCAGCTATTTCTATCAAGTTGAACGACCACCTAGAGGCTCAATCCTAACTTTGAAGAAATAGCGGTACTTTTTGAATGACCATTTTTTTGTTTTTTTTTGTTTTGTGTATTCGTACTATATTCCATAATGTTGCCCACGATGATAAGCCAAGCATTTGGTCTCTGGTTTTTTTTATTCACTTATTCCTTGGGTAACTTTTTGTTTCACATTCTCGTCAGCTATGGTGGGTTGGGGGGTGGTGTTCTGGGAGACAATTTACTGCTTCTAAGGCAGCGAATTGGCAGAGCCGTTAGCACGTCGGGCAGAATGCCATGCAGTATTCGTTACGACTCACTGCGCTCGGAGTTAAAATCCCGCCGAGGTCAACTTTGGCTCTCATCCCCTCTGAGTATTTAAAATAAAGTACCAGTCTAGGACGGGACTGGCACAATCGTTAGAGCGTCAGATGAGATGTCTCGCCATATTCATTCCGGTTCTTTGTATTCTGAGTTCAAAATCCTGCCGTGGCCTACTTGGGTGGTAGACTTAATCTGTTGCCCCGTTTAACACCACCACCACCTGGCTACCCTTGGGTGGTGCCTTTAGTGGAGTCCACTCTGTTGCAAGCATTCGGGCCAGGTCTCTAGTCTGAGGATACCTTCCTCCCACTAGTTTCAGCAGCCCTGAAAAATGGTGATGGGCACTGCCCTTCCAAAGGGGTGATGGGCACTGCCTTCTCTCTAGACAAAGCAGAAAAAAAAAAATATGGCCTCAGAACCCAATGTTATGTGCTGTCCCCTCCATTCTGCCAAAAAGCACCTAAAATAAACTCATAACACCACCAATTGCTTTAATCTGTACATCCTCAGCTTATCAGGGTCATGAGGGAAAGATAGATATATTTAATATTATTTACCCTTCTTCACATCAACCCCCATTCTCAAATCCACTTATTTTTTTATTTACTGTTGTATTTTCTTACACAATTTTATTTATTTATCTTATTGTAGGATAACTTCATGAAACATGAGCATTTGATGCCAAAGAATAAATTTGAGGAATTAATCTGGTTGAGCACACTTGGATTCTGGACTTTATCTTTGCTTCCGGTATGGTGAGAACACTAAAGAGTCTTAATTTAGTTTTTGAGAATTCTGGGCTAATCCCTTGCTTTCCTCTATTCACATGATTAGTATGAACAGCAAGCTCAAATCTGATATAGATGAAACGAAACAAAAGAACATTACTCATTTTAATCCTCTTTAGGTAAAAACTAAAGAGCAAATTGGCTTTTTGAAATGTAACTGTATCCTTAATACTGCTACCTGAATTAACCATTTTTTCACACTGTAAAAGAAACCATTATTTGCTGTGTAATTTTGTGAAAGCAAGCAACTTAAATTGCAACTTTTGTTTATTCCAGACACCATGTGTGTTTGATATTTTATCCAATCAAAGTTGTTAAAATCCTTCCAGGAGTTAGTTGTACCTGCTCAGCAATATGATGTCAGATGATGTGTTTGAGCTAAGACTGAATTGTGGTTGCTGTTGAATTGGCCGTGTGAGACACGTATGTTGAGATTGCTTCGTTAGTTTCAAATATTGTCGTTTTGGACTTTGTATGTAAATTTTGTAAATATGCCTACACAATGAAACTGTAACGACAGCCAGTATTACTAGAATTGTATATATGCGGGGGTGGCAGTAGCCAAACCAGTTATAACAACCAAGGCTATTTTATTATGCGAGATTAGCTCATACAATAACAACCTGCTTGCCTGGCAACTGAATTGAATTGCACTCGTTTAGGAAACTAAACGAGTAAAATAGGACTAAACACCTGCTATCACCCGAGTGTTTTGGAAGGAACAACGAAAATAACAGATTAGTTGCATTTTAAATAATTGCTTTCCCAATGTGGTAGGGTTATATTTTTGGATAGTAAACATTCACTGAGAATCACTGAAGAATGAATGTTTTCATTGAATTAAGAATACAATTTCATTTTTACTTTTGAGTATTATTTACACATATACACACACACACATTAGAAGACATCTACATAAACTTTAAATTTATACCTGCGATTATTGGAGCACTTAGTATATATAGTAACTGCCTCAGTATAAATTTTGAGAAGCTGGGCTTTACAAAGCACACAGCTAATTACAAATAATTATAATTCATGCCATTAATGTAAAAATATGTAAAACTTAGATTCACATATTAATATCAATTCCAATAAAACCAGAAGAAATATATACACATATATATATATACATACATACATACCCATATATATGCTGTGCATGCTAGTCACCACCTCCATCCTTACTACAAGTGATACATATCGAAAGCAAAAAAGAAAAGGCATTAAAATACTTTTCCCAGAAGAGAGAACGTTTTATTTTTGTAATAATTTATTTACATCTGTTGTAAGACAAAAAGCTTTCTTGGTAAAATGGTCTTAAAATTCCAAAATCTGACAAATTAAAACAAGTTATTTTTTTCTGAAAAAGTGTTTTTTTATATAACTTTTAAAAAGTAAAAGTAACATTCACAAATTATTCCCGACTTGTTTTTTAACCCTTTTGTTACCAACCTGCCTGAAACCACCCAAGATGTTGTGATAGAAAACTGCTCTTTTTGAAATGTTCATATTTATATTAAAACATTCTATCATAATTTTATGTAAAAACATTTCTTAAGATATATTCCAAACACCATCTTGATAATGAACAAATTTTAGTTATTTTACTAAATCCCTCCAAATTCTTGATTAGTTTCCAAGTTAAATGAAACACATGAGCAGTGTGTTTTTCCTTAGAAATATGGTAACAAAAGGGTTAATAGTTTGTTCTAGAAGGGGGGGGGGGGGGCAATGCCCATGGACTTTGCAGGCCCTCCAAAACCAGTGAGATCGATGCAGTTAATGTTCTCGAACAACTGTAAGAAAAAAATTTGATAGGTGGTGGAATTCCAGAGGGGAGTGGAGGGGGAGATTTCTCCAGGTGATTTAGTGCTATTTTTTTTTTTTTTTTGCGGCCAAGAAATTTCGGCAAGTTTACCGGGTGTTGGTATGCCACGAGATACCGGATAACCCCCTCTAAGAAGGAATACAGTCCTGTTGCTGTTAGGACCCGATACCAAAACTGATAAAAAGCCAGCGAGGAAGCATCAACATGGTTGCTAGATCTGCTAAAAATAACCATCAAATTTCTCTCAAACTACTTTGATAACGAAGTACCAGGTGTCGGGTGATGGATAACGAAGTGTCAGGTGATGGATAACTCCTTCCCAGAGGTAGTCATGTTGCTGTTAGGTGGACCTGATACGAAAACTGATAAAAAAGCCAGGGAGGGAGCATCAATCAACATGGTTGCTGAAGAATTAGAATCTTATATTAAAATCTCAAGACATTTAACTGACAAGGTAGACCAGTCCGAATATATACAATACAGACAAGCTTCAATTAGTACGAATAATTAATCCTAGAAAAAAAACCTTGTACTAATTGAATTTGAAATATAGTAATTCGTTGCAACCCAATAAAAATGTGCTACAAACCTTTTGAGAAGCAGTTGTAGGTGCTTATCCTATGAAAGTTACCATAAGTCAGTCAAACTACTAGTAATATCAGTAAAACCTCCTATGAAAGTTACCATAAGTCAGTCAAACTACTAGTAATATCAGTAAAACCTCACATTATCCAATGACTCATCAGACAACGAGAAACGAACAAATTTTAATTTTCGAGTAAAAAAAAAAAAAGAAATTCGTACTAAATCGAATTTTGTCTCGTACTAAATGAAAAATGGTATCATTTTTATAATTTGTACCAAATGAAAAATTGTACCATTTTTTAAATTCATACTAAATCGAAATTCGTATTATTTGAAAACGTACTAACTGAGGTTTGGTATTATTCATCAATGGGAGGTAGCTACAGGAGTATTATTCATCAATGGGAGGTAGCTACAGGAGTTTGTGCACTCCGACCAGGAACTTAGAGTAGAAAACCACCTTAATGTTTGCTGAACAATAAACCAATGAAAACTGTACTTGCTACGACATGTGAGAATTGTCAATACCCACAACTTGTCTCTTATACCACCACTAACTCCATAACTGGTGGTGACAGGAACAGCATCCGACCGTAAAATGCTGCCTCAAGAAATCTCCGTCCAACCCATGCTAGCATGGAAAAAACGGACGTAAAAAAATGATGAAGCGATATCTTGGCGAAACGTATAACAGTTAGAGATAATGGAAATGGGACCTTCTTGGCACAATGCCACAAATTTGTGGAGATGCAAAAGTAAAGTAATTCTGTAAAAATCTCTCGGAAAGGTATTTTAATGCATTTTTTTTTTGTATATACTTTCGATGTATGTTTAGTAGAGATGTGGGTGCGGTTGTAAAGACATGCCCAAATCAATATAGTGCATTATTTTTTTCCCATCACATCTGTGTATGTAAGTATGTGTGTATATTTTACTCTTTTACTTGTTTGTCATTGGACTGGGGCCATGCTGGGGCACCACCTTGAAGTTGATTTTTAGATTGGTTCAATTTTTTAATCTTAATCTCAATCACAAATATATTATGATCTGTAATTTTAAGTATCCAGGCTATTGTTACTTCAGTATATGATTTATATTATAATAATAATAATAATGTATAAATAAATACTAAAATGATAGTGTGGTATATTAAAATAAACCTGTTAATCATATTTATTTAATTATTTAAAAATTTTTATAATTCTTCAACTGTCTGTCTCACTCACTCACTGTATGCCAAACAAATGTATCCATTTCTGTATATTTACCAAGAAATGTGATAAGTTAACCCAGGCTAGATAGATTTCTGCTAACGAACTCTGAGAGGGAAACTTCCAGAGTTATCTTCCATCAGCTAAGATTTCTTCTTTTTTTTTGCTTTTATTATATATTTGATTTTACTTACGCTTTTTTAATGTTCTCAAGAATTAAATTATACCTTCGTCCACTTAAAATATATATAATATAGTAAGGTTATTAATTACTCCTGATTTAAGATTGTGAGATGTATTTAGTTATATTTGTTAGATATAACCGGTGGAAAATCATTGAAAAGGAATTGTGCCAATGATTTTCTTGACATGCTGTAAGACACTGTTCCACATCATCAAATATAATATATGTATATGTGTGTATGTATATATATACATATATATATATATTTCATTGTTCTTGTCTGATGAACCCACCACACGTCGGATGGACTAAATAAATTTATTGAACTCTACTATGGTATTGAGTGCTCCTTCTCCAGTTCATTACTTTTAACGGATATATATTATATATATATGTGGGCTGCCGACCTGTCTGGGAGAGTGGTGACTCCAATGAGAAATCGAAATGCGGGCCGAAATCACCCGTCCAACCCATGCCAGCATGGAAAACGGACGTAAAACGATGATGATGATGATATATATATGGTGAAAGTGAACTATTTTTGTGTAAAAACACCTCAAGCACCTGTGTTTCTTAACTGTAAATTACAAACAAACCATTTTGGGGCATTTTCCTGCTGAATCATCAGAGGACTTAGGAAATTTTCTACAGGATGTTAAGAGTTAATATTTAGGAAAGAATATGTTTGTTTATATATGGCATAACACATTGAACAGCTCTGCTTGGAGATTACGAGGTCAAATCCACTTTTTGAGTATTTTGTTTTGATTCTGGACAGATTTAATTCTAAATTGTTTCAGTTTTTCCTTCCTTAGAACCTCAGATCTCTGGAATTCTCTTCTTGCTCATGGCTTTCCCTGCAGTTGATGTTCAAGAACATCAACTGCACCAAATATGGCGGGGCCTTTCTCCAGACCAAGCCATTAAAAGAATAAATAAAAACTATGGAATTAATATTTTCGATGGTTGGGTGGGGTGGGATGTCCTAGTTCTATCCGAAGGGGTGTGGCAGCAACCACAGTTAATCAATTTCGTATGGATCATTATGATCCAGTAGAGGCTAAGTTTATTTGTCTACCCTTCCACCATAAGGACTCTAATGGCATCAGTAGACCACTATTGTGGGAATCTTTTCAGAATGTGGAAGAATAATGTTTGAAAAATTTCCTTCAGTTCTTAAAATAACATCAAAATTTTTTTAAAACCATTTTGGCATTAAAATTAAAACTGAAAAGTAACTTATATCCTATACCTAACCACCACCCATGTACGTACACTTAAAGATACGTAAACAAATAGAAATAAAGCCCAACGAGTCAAGCGAGAACTTATATTAAATATCCCAGATGAGTTATATATTTCGGAATGTTAACCTCATCTTTAGAGAGGAATTTTTTTATTTTCATTCCTAAAAATATTTCTATCACCATTTCCTTTTTTTTTTTTTGTCTTCCTGTTTGTGAAGATTCTCACTTATTTAACACTTAACATCATTAAATTGACATGAATCATTGAACTATATATATGGTGAAAGTGAACTATTTTAGTGTGAAAACACCTCAAGCACACCTGTGTTTCTTACCTGTAAATTTCATAATAAATAAGCTGCAATTTTTTGCTCAGTCATTATAGGTCTTAGAAAAATTTAACAGGATGTTAAGAGTTAAATATCGTATGCAGGACATTTCTATTAATATAATGTCAGACAAACATCATTGTATGAATTGAGATTTCTAACATAGGCACAAGGCCACACATTGGAGGGGAAAGGGCAGTCGATTCAATCAAACACCCGTACATAACTGGTACTTTAATTTATTGACCTCAGCAGGATTCCAACGCAGAATATAAAGGGCTGTAACTAAATACACCAAGGTATTTTGTCTGACACTTAAATGATTCATCCAATCCACTGTTGTATGATTCAGACTCGGTAGCGCAGTAGAAAACATCAGTCGCATAATCCACCTCAGTTAGTGATTCTTCTTTCAATAATTATTGATTATTGATCTAATTGTCTCTTTCTTGCTTTCTGACACTGAGGTGCATAATCACGCACGCACGCACTTAAAAAAAAACCTGATTCTCCAGCTTTTAACATGGTGTGCTTCGATTTTTGTACCTCAAGTAAATGATTGTAATGTGTGTGTATATATATATATGTGTGTGTGTATATATATGTGTGTATGTATATATATATATATATATATATATATCTATATCTATATCTATATCTATATATATGTGTGTGTGTGTGCTACTTTAAAGAGGAGCAACATCAACTGTTCAGGTATGGAAGACATTGCTACCTGCTGTTCACTTTGGCCCCTCATTGTTGGAGAGGGGCTGAAGATATAGCGAAGTAACCTACTACTCAGCACTACCAGGGGAAGCAAGAAAAGAGGCATGTATGCACAGGGAGGTAATACACGCCCTTCTCCAACCAACCAAGCATTTACGTGTCCTGTCTGTGACTACAGTTGCACATCAAGGATTTGGATGTACAGTCATCAAAAGATACACAAATGGAGATTTCATCATTGGATTTAATCGACAACCATAAGGAAGCATGCGTGTGTGTGTGTGTGTGTATTTATATGTATGTGTGATTAAGTATGTATGTTTGAGTGTGTATATATATGCGTGTATGTATATATACGTATCTATGTGTATCATCGTTTTACGTATATATATATGTATATGTATCTATGTATATATATATGTGTGTGTGTGTATTCACTTGATTATGAAAAGATTAAAATTTTTAAAAACTATATTCTGAACAAGTTTTTGTTTATCACAGATTTCTATTAAAAATTGTTGAATTTTTCATTCACTGTTTTTATCAGTAACTGAATAAACCCATCAGTATTTCTGGTGATTGTTCCAGCCAATTGTCTAGTTTAGTTTTCTGCACTTAGACAGCGGCATATACACTCACCTTATGAGAAATTGAATCCTTAAACTTTCACATATTTCAACATTAAAAAATAAAACTAACAAAATGTCCTGAAGATCTTTCTTTTTTGAACTATGCAGTCATCGTTTTATGTTTGTATTTCCATGCTAGCATGGGTTGGACAGATTTTTTTTGAGGCAGCATTTTACAGTCGGATGCCCCTTCCTGTCACCAGCCATACTGATTAAGTATGGAAATCCTACCACCGAATGGCAGGGCAGTTTATTTGGAGATGTAAACAAACTCACCGGCCGATAAACAAAAGGTGTCCAGTGATAACAAACACACGCTCGCACACACACACACACACACACATACGTATATATATATATATATACACACATATACATATGACAGGCTTCTTACAGTTTCTAATAAATGGTAATGAAGACAGCAAGACGAGTATTGTAGAAGATGTAAAGGTACGGGACCAACTTAGATGGTGTGGTTTCAATTCTAGGTTGAATCTAATTTACTTTCAATACTGTCTGGGACTGCATAAGTGAATTTCCAATGAATCAGTGATACAAAAATGTCGTCGGTTGCTGAAATCTCACAAAATATATTTTCCAAATGCAAGCCAAGAAATATAATTGGCATTTAATTGTTTCTGTATAAACTAGTGTATAGATACAGTAACCCAGGAATTGAACTCGTGTCCACCAGCTAAACTATCACACTTATATTGACGATGCTATTGTGCCATAGGACACTTTCCATCACATAACTGTCCAATGGGATAATAGCATAGTCAATATAAGCATTGGTTAAGTGTGGACAGGAGTTCAATTCCTGGGTTAGTGTATCTATATACTCTAGTTTAAGCAGAACGATCAAATGACATCACTAATAACTAATATGAGGATACCCTGGGAATGGACAGCGGACATAGAACTATCTATCCATGTGGTTTAAATAAAGAACTCGATTCGAAATTCTGCGAAAAGTTACCGAATGCAACAGACACAAGAAGAAGGCCGGAGGGTACAATGGTAAATCTGATTTTTAACAACAAAGATGAGGACACTAGTCTGAATAAACCAGTGTATAATAATGATTATTCCTCGTCTAAGAAATTCAGACAAAATTTATATAATTTTATTTCCAGCATGTTTATCTGGAAACACATCCGATGGGTTTTTTCTCCCCCCTTTTTTTTTTTTTTTTTTTTTTTACTATTTAGTAAGGAGGAAAGGCAGTGCCCGTCATCCTTTTTTTTTTTTCAGTGCCTCTGAGACCGGTGGGTGGGAGGAAGTTTTCCTCAGACCAGAGACTTGGTCCGAATGCTTACAACAGTGTATACATCGTTAAAGGCACCCAGGGGCCCAGGTGATAGTGATATTAAACTGGGCGACCGATTAGGTCTACTACCCGAGAATGGTAAGGTGAAATTTGAAGATTATTTGGCTGCTATTTCGGGCAGGTCGAGCAACAATGAAGTGGCTCCCTTGTTGGCTCGAGAAAAATGGAGTAAACATATATATATATATATATATGCAGACGTAAATTTCAGTTGAAGGAAAACAGGTGATTTAGCTACTGTGTAGATATGATTTGATCTGCCGGATATTATTTTGCCAAACGTTCACAAACCGATTTAGGAATGTAAGAGAAGATAACTCTTCGTATGCTACTATGGATTCTGTGGGTTTCGATGAGTGTTCCATTGTTCGATCAACGGAACGGCCTACCCACAGTTAAAGTGTAAGCGGCATAGTATTCCACAGACCCGTTTACCCGTAACGTAATCCTCAGATAGAATCAGCATGACACGGTTGGGCCTTTGAATAATAGGCACAATCCATACGACAGATTCACTCACAAAGCTTGGGTCGACCCGAGGCTACGGTAAAGATACTTGCTATCAGAATTATTATAAGACGGACTTCGACTTCACGAGATTACTATCAGCACAAAACAATAGATGGTTAAGTCCGTTACTCTGCGTGTCTTTCTCAAAATATTTGGGAGATAATGTATGGATAATTAAAAATCCAAATGAAATAAATAAGCCATCACCAAAAAAGCCAATGACAATATTCTTTCATTTTCTCGGAAAGGACAGGGGAGACAACTCCGGAGTTTCTGAATTGTATGAAAGACCCATTCACATTTGACACTTCAGTAATTAGTGATAAATCAAAGAACTAACAATAATTGATTGAATAGGAGGTAACTTTTTAAAATAACACAATTTTATCATTTTAAATAAAACGATAACGATTCCCAGCTAGATTAGCGAACATTCCAGATATGTCATTTCTCAAATCGACAAAATATTCTCAGTAATATGAAATATCTAAATATTTGGTCACTACAAGTATGTGAAGGCATGGGGCCAAGTGGTTAAGCTACTGGGCTTACGATCGTAAGGGATTAAGTTTGGTCACTACAAGCTATTGGTTATAATTCGTAGAATGTTCTTTTCATTCAGATTTTAAAAACTGATGAGGTTAAATTCATTCATTGAAACCCAAATGACTAAATAGACAGATAAACAATTCATAGAAAGGCAGTAATCTTTTACTTGTGTCAGTCATTGGACTGCGGCCATGTTGGGGCACCGCCTTGAAGTCGATTAGATCGACCCCCAGTAATTTTGAGTCTGGTACTTATCTTATCGATCTCTAAGCCGAACCGCTAAACAAACAGATACGAAGTCAAACACATATATAA
>JAYRBU010676386.1:0-13773 GCA_036023795.1 Vulcanoctopus hydrothermalis
ATATGTGTGTGTGATTATACAGCTTATGTGTCCATCTGCAAGTTGACTAATTTCAGCTGGAGTCAATTCAGTAAGTATAAACCAACCAAATTAGTGACTTCAGCTGAATCAGTGGCACCCATAATAACATCAAAAGGTGTTATATAAGTGTTTCTAATCCATAGTGACTCGCTGAAGTCAATAGCAGTTTGTCTAACTTGCAAGATAATTTCAATATTCAGCTTATTAATATTAGAAGTTGACAGTAAATTCTAATGCTCTATTTAAAAGAAGAGGTGAAATTGAAGCATAGTAATTATTAATATCAAACTGAATTAATTTAATGTCTACTTTGTTAGGTAATGCTATATAAACCAGTCTATTACTGACTGTGTGTTTCCTATAATTCTAGTTGCACCATATTCTTAACTGTAGGTAAATAATTATCTAATATTCTTTTACTAAGACGTCCTATATCAGATTTAGTTGGATTAATCATTCTTATATAGGGTTTCTATTGAAATAAAATTTATGGGCTTATATGTATATATATATGTAGCAGATCCCTGCCTCAGATTCGAAACCAAATCTCTGGTTTTCAATCATAAAATTGCTGTGAATGCTAGCCAGATCTTTCAAAGGACTGATGACGTCAGTGACCAAAGAAAACAGGCCTGGTAGTCACCGTGCTGCTATAGAGATCCGACAGCTCACAAAAACGCTATTCAGCTTGCCTCTCATTCTTCTATTACTCTATCACTCCATCTTCATTCAAACACACACATACACACACACTTAAGAACTAACGGCTGCGTTTATCTCTTGACATTACTTTGATTTCCTTGTCAGTCGTTGAACTGACAACATCATTTGTATAACAACAAATAAATTTTTATCATGTTTTGAATACGCATCTTTTGTTGTATATCATCCTCCCATACCACCACCCATTTGTCCTTACACTGGTGACCCCCACTTCAAAAACACATAAAGCAGTTTTCATCAATGAACAACCTTGGCAATCACACCAACAACCAGCCCCTAGTCTTTCAAGTCTAATTCTTCTACACATCAGGTCATGAGAGGCTCACAGCAAATGGCAGCTCAGATGAGGGTTCAGCAAATGCAACACCAACAAGGACCACCTCCTGAAATAAACTACCCACGTCACCTTGATGGCCGGTGCAACAAACGCCAGGACACAGTACGCTTCATGCCTTTACAAGGAGAAGCAATCTTCTCCGACGGCTGAAGTCTGCATCTTTGATGCCTCCAACAATGACTGTGGTATGCAACTTTCGCTTTCTTTTCTGCTCACACCCGCATACACATGGATATGTATACATCGCATACATATTGACACAAACACATACACATAACATGAAGACAGGCACCTAGCAAACACACACATTCAGTGCTAGCAGTATGCATATTATGCTAAGGAGAGAAGATGTCAGCCTACTTCAGCTGCTTTTGTTCAAAAGCTTGGAAAATAGCCGAACTGGCTTACCTTTTAACCCATATTCAGACTCACATTAATATTCACGCAGCTTGAAGACATTACTGACCCACAGATATATGTTATACTGACTCACAGGTATACACGCACATGGCTATGTACGAGTCACTCATTCACACACACACAACTTGCTCCACAATTGACTCACATACACACGTTTACTCCAATCTCTCAGATCTTCACTCCTAGTATTTTAAATGTATACACTGGTCTTACATCATCCACAACTCTGGTTTCTCTTGCATGTGCTTCATACTCCTGGCTACATTGATTTTCAACAGATAACAGCTCAGCATTTACAGTGCTTAACATATAGGACAAGCACTAATGTGCACGTAACACATCTTTTGTTAACACTCCAGCTCTACTCAGCTGGATCACCCTCTCACCACTGCAATTCTTAGCACCATCTATGCATTTTAACCAGCGCTCCTATTTCTGCATTCACTCACATTCTAATGCACATCCTGTACACACCTTCACATCTTCCTGCACTTCTCTATTTCGTTCATTATCCTGGTGTCAACTCCACCCTGAAGTTGATATTGGCCTGTTTTGTGTGGACTGGTATCAACAAATTTGTCGCAGAATGGGCCAGGAATTGCATCCCGTGTCAGAAAGCAAAAATTCATCACTATGTTAAATCACCTCTGGGCACCTCAATACCTGATGCACATTTTCAACATGTGCATATTGACATCACACTCCACTTCAACCACCATATTTGCGACCTTTCAAAGTTCTAAGCAAAACACCCAAGTACTTCGTCCTGGATATTAACGGCAAAAAAAAGACTCAGCATCGACCACCTAAAGAAGGCTCACCTTGAATCCCAAGCAACATCCACCTTACCCAACTGTTCCAATGACATCAGCAGATTCTTCCACTGATACCTCCACATCTGCTCTAATGACAAGAACAAGATCTGGTCAGTGAGCACATTGGTCTTCTCGCTATGTCCAGTTCAGCAATTAGGATTAAACAATTTTTTTTTTTTTCCTGACGGATTAGACTTGTATTCTGATTTCGCTTGTTGTTTTCTTTTGTAAACCAACTCTCTATGGCAGGAGTAATGTAGCAGATCCCTGCCTCAGATTCAAAACCAAATCTCTGGTTTTCAATCACAAAAATTACTGTAAACAAGAACCAAATCTTTCAAAGGTCTGATGACGTCAGCGACCAAAAAACAAACCTGGCAGTTGTTACCACATTGCCATAGAGATCCATGCCGCTGTCCCTTCAACCACTGAACAGTAGCAAACAAAAAATGCAACAGCTCACATGAACACTATCCAGCTTGCCAGCCATTCTTCTGTTACTCTAGCACTCTCTCTTCATTAAAACACACTTACGAACTAATGGCTGCTGCATTTTTCTCTTTACATTACTTTTTTCTTGTCAGTCGTTGAACTGACAACATCGTTTGTATAATTACAAATAAATTTTTCTCATGTTTTGAATACACATCTTTTGTTGTATATCATCATTACACTCCACATTTGTCGTTACATATATATATATATCTACATATATGCATACATTTTTTTTCCAGGTCTTCTTTGACATAAAGATTGGTGAGAAATCTGTTGGGCGGATTGTGATTGGACTATTTGGCAAGACTGTTCCTAAAACTGTCAGAAATTTCAAAACTTTAGCTGAAGGAACTGGGGTAATATTTTGTTTTTGTATTTAACCATTAAAAATGGAAAAAATGCTGGAGGTCTGTTGCATAAGATACTACACACACACATGCGTGCGCATACATGCTCTTGCACAAAATACGTATCCTACTTCTGTATTTAGTAAACATCTTAATCATTCCAACACAAAAGACCAGAGTTGAATGGTGCCCATTGGTAGGCAGTTTGACCAGGAGATTGTTATGCCATACACAGTTAAATACCTTGCTGATATCAGTCCAACAACATTGTTTTTGCCACATTTCTCAAAGGCGAGGAACCACTGGTGAGTGATATAAGACAGCAGGTCCTAGTAGATCTGTCTCTACGGACAATGTACTAGTGGTCCCTAAGGAGAGAGAGAGAGACTCCTGGTGGTGGTTGTTAATAACTGTTTCCATCACCTTTGACATGTTGGAAGTGAGAGAAATTTGTAGTGTTTTCTTTTTTCTTTGTGGCTTAGTCAACAAAATAGTTACTTACAGTGCTGGTAACTGCCTTTATGTAACTGTTGTAATTGTAACTAAGAGAATGCCTTCTATAACTTTATCTTGTCTCAGTCAGCTCTGATGTTCTGCTGTAAGAATATTTTAAATGTTGCAGACAGTTGTACATCTAGAATTTTATATTAACTGGAAATCTATCAGTGTAATGTTTTAATTTGAATTTAAGGCCTATACTGCACTATGTGAAATCATGGATTAAAGCATTTTGGATTAACTCATTTGAAATTCCAAACATGTGATGAGCAATTAACAATTGAGGTATAACTACCTTTGATTCTTAGCTCACATAATGAACTGGTAATATTAATTCTTTGTAAACCAGTGTTATTTATATTTCACATTTACATTTGCTGAAGTAATTGTTTTTTTAACACTATGAGTCATGAATAGTTTGATTATTCTATTTCATCTAGTCAGACTGAGTGAGAGTCAGTGTGTCTGTAAGAGAACAAAATGCCAACAGAACACAGCCATATATATAACATTATACTTAGCTCTGTCACTAGGCAATCTGACAAAGATAATACAGTAATAACAATTTTTGCTTAACAGTAAAGCCATATTGATGTCAGTGATATTAACTTCATTGTTATCTATCTTCTCTCAACATGTTAACCTTAATACTTTCAATTTCTTTTCAGTTGAAAGATGATAAACCTTTAACATATAAGGGAAGTTCTTTTCATCGTGTCATTCCTGACTTTATGATCCAAGGTGGTGACTTTACCAGAGGAGATGGAACTGGAGGTAATTAATTATCTTTCATAGTACACAGCCATAAAAGCTAACAGATGAGTCTGGAAGAAAGGTGGGAGCAAGGAACAATATCAGGTAGCAAGCTGAAAGTAAGAGGTGTGCCAATGTTCTGGAACAAGTGGATCTGAGGCATGAGGTGTTCTGGATTGTAAAGCAGTGTGTTAATGTGAATCGGGATGCTGTTGGAGAAAAGTGTGTGGAATGATAACAGCACACTTGCCCTCACTGACACCGAGAAAAAAGAGGAAATGTTACTGTAAGAGGTTACTGAATGAGAAGAATGCATGGAAGAGAGTAACTACTTCAAGTAGACCCAACAGCAGGGTCAGTTATTGAAGTTGGCAGTTTGTTGCGATGCTGAAAATATCTGGCAAAGTAGGATATGCGCATCATCAACTGCTACAAGGACAAAAGAGATACTCTAGGAAAAAGGAACCACAATGGTATCAAATTGATGGACCAAGTTATGCAAGTAACAGAAAGAGCTAATTAGGAAGAGAATTAACTTAGATAAGATAGACTTTAGGTTTGTGCCAGGATAGCCCTCTTCTTAATGAGACAACTACAAGAGAAGTTCTTTGCAAAGAACAAGCTACTATACTTTGCATTTGTTGACCTGGAGAAGGCATTTTATTGGGTTCCATGCTCTGTAGTCTGCTGGTCACTAAGAAAGCTAGGTGTTGATGAATTATGAGAGCCATACAAGACATGTACAAAGATGACGTCAGCAAGAGTTAGCAATGAGTTCATTGAGGAATATGGTATGTAGGCAGGTGTCTATCAGGGATCAGTTCTCAGCCTCCTGTTTATTAGTTCTACAGGCAATAACAGGAGTTTAAGAGAGGCTGCACATGGGAACTTATGAATGCCGATGATCTAGTTCTCATAGCTAAATCCATCGAAGAATTAGAAAATAAATTCCAAACATGGAAGCAAAGCCTAGAATTGAGAGGCTATAAGTAAACCTAGCAAAAACAAAAGAAGACCAGACTCTACTGATACGCTTAATATGCAGAAAAGGAGTAGGTAGGAACTCTGTACAGTGTACCTAATGTAAACTATCGGTGCACAATAGAAGCAATAACATCACAGGCAGGCTAACAAAGAGAAACCTCATATGTAGCATATGCACATGAGTAGTCAGCAGTAAGAGCATCCATGAAATAAATTCCTGGAAGGCTCTCTAAAAGTAGTTAACAGCTTCTGTTACCTAGGTGACATTATTAGCAGTGATGGTGTGTGTTCTGAAAGCATAGTAGCTAGAATAAGGAGAGGGTGGAAAAAATTGAAATATTGCCTCTGCTAGCAACAAAGGGATTCTCTACAAGTGAAGGGCAAATTGTATGATCCTTGTGTACAAAGTGTGATATTGCATGTTAGCAAAACCTGGCCATTGAATGTGGAAGATGTGCAAAGGCTGGAAAGAAATGAGGTGATCATGTTCTACTGGATGTGTAATGTTAGTGTGCATGAACGACAGCCTAAATGAGCTGAGATAAAAACTGGGCAATAGAGCAATCAGATGTAGTGTGCAGGAGAAAAGACTGTGCTTGTACAAACATGTGATTGCATATGAAGGACGACAGTTGGGTAAAGAAGTGCCAAACAATCTAATTTGCAAGAAACCTGTGGAAGAGGAAGACATGGAATGAAATGGTGAAGACTGATCTCAAGAGCTTGAACCTAACTAAGGAGGTGACAATGGACTACAACAAGTGACGAAACACTGTACTGGAAAACATCTGTCCAATCCATGCAAGTATCGAAAAACGGACATAAAATGATAGAATACTTACCATGGTATGTAAAATAGTCACAATCATTAGCTGGCAGTACAAGCATTTTCTGACCATAGAGATCAGTTGTTGATGAACTTGGTATATTATTCATTTCTACTTGCAACTATTTTACTCTATTTACATTACTAATGTCTTGAGGAAAATCATTACTACCACATTATCTCCTTGTGAAGAAATCTGAATTTATTCTTAGGTAAGAAATAGAGGTGAACAGCATACAGTCTGATGAATTGAGTCTATGGTGTGGTTGCCATTTCATATGCATTGCTAATATCTTTGGAAAAGACATAGATGTCACATACCTCCTCATATGTTCACTTAGCTGTAAATATGTACCACTGGGTGGTATAGAATACTGATTCAACAGTGGCAACACTGTAAAGTTTACTAGTGTTTTGCTGGTTTGCAGTGAAGGTCTGAGATTTTGGTTTTAAACTAGTAATACTAAGTGTTGCAAAAACCAATTATACAAGGTCACGTGTATCTCAAGGTCCGTAGATGAATTGCTTTCCATAAAATTCTACTTACCCAAACTTATTTGTCTATAACAATGAACATATTTGTTCTTGTTCATTAATCTTATATTGAAGATTTTCTCTCTAGCAACTTGTATAAATGGAGATAGCCAATATCACATAAAGGGCATTGTCACGATACTCATGCCATTCTGTCAAGAGTAGAAACCAAGTGCAACAAAGTCAGGCTACACCTCAGTGCCAAGAAGATGGAATACATGATCTACAACATAGCTGACTATAAACTGCTCAAGACTATTAAAGATGCCTCACTGACTTCAAATACCTTGGATCATTCATGGCAGTCTCAGAGAGGTGCATCAATGTATGTAGAGGCCTTGCCTGATACGCGCTCAATGATATGAAGAATATCTGGACCTCTAACCTCTCCAGACAAAAAAAACATCTTCATAGCAACAATTGAGACAGTCATCCTTTATGGGTGTGAAACATGAACCCTCACTGGGTTTATGGCCCAGTCCTCGATGGCTGCTACACCTGGATTGTCTGAATGACCTTCAGCGACAGCTAGATGCAGAAAGTGACCAATGAGCAAGTCTATGGAGACTTCTTCCAGTTAACCAACAAGATAGCAAGAAGACAGCTGCAGCTCACTGGGCACTGTCTAAGACACTCAGTTGCCTTCCAACCAAGTCATCATCTGGGAACAACCCACAGGAGAATAGACCATGGGCATCCTTCCAAAACCATGATCAAGACTCCAATGATGCCATGACTGCTGATGAACTTAAGACACTGATGATGGAATGGACTGTGGCACATTTGTCATTATGCCCAACGCAAGTGCAAATTGTAAACAATAGCTGATGATGATGCATTATCACCATAAAATCCTCACTGGACTCTTTGTTTCCAAATATATTGATGAGTTAACTAGTCAACCCTTATGTAAATATTTGAATTTTCCAATACAACCTACTTTGATGCTAAAACTACAAACAAAATTTTTATATTTTGAAATCTACCTAATAAGAGTTTTTGATCTTTATTTTCTAATTCAATAAACTAACTTATTTTGGGCTCATTATTTTACCATAACCACCACTACCTTTATGTTTCTTTTTACATTATAGCTATTTCCAATTTTGCTACTATTAATATATTCATATCTATTTTCACTGATTCCACTTAGGTGTCAGTATATATGGAGATAAATTCAATGATGAAAACTTCAAGCTAAAGCACTATGGAGCTGGCTGGCTATCTATGGCAAATGCCGGCAAAGACACAAATGGTTCACAGTTCTTCCTTACAACTAAGAAAACTGAGTGGCTTGATGGACGCCATGTTGTTTTTGGTAAAGTCCTTGAAGGAATGGTAAGATACAATTGATATCTTTGTTTTAAAACTTTATTTTCAATAAGCTTCATGAGCAATATTACCTGACAGGAATATTTTTCTTCCTACTGCTGTCTTTTTGTTTCTAGGTAAATCGGCTTGTTACAAGTTTTATTTTGTATTATAATGTTAGGTACAGCTGATGGCATAATGGTAATGTGCTTGAATGTTGACTCAATTCCTGCTATACTCTCACTATTTAAACATTAAATATACTAACACCACCTTTGATTATTCTGATCCTCCATTGTGGGGAGGCCTAGAAAGATAACTGCACTGCTCCTGCTCCATAGTAAAAAAAAAAAAAAATAAATAAAAGCCAAAGGGCCACTTTCCCAGTTGTAATGGCAGGAGAAGATATATCCTGCTTCTTGACCTTTGGGACAGACAAAGAATAAACTAACACAATGCTGTATAGTTATTAAGTACCTTAATGATTGAAACATGTGGTCCCATTAGTGGAAGAGTTCATTGTTAGCAAGTCTCTAATATTGTTTTATAACATTTTAATCAGCTTTTTTAACTTTTAATTACAGAGTATAGTTCGCATAATTGAAAAATCTAAAACTGGTGCACAAGATCGACCAGAAGCTCCAGTTATCATTGAAAATTGTGGATCGATTCCAGTTGAGGAAGCATTTGCTGTTGCAAAAGCATCAGCTGATGAATAAATTTTTTTATGGACCATTTCTATATCGAGTGTTTCTCAGTGTTGTCTTTTAACAAAGTGAAATGCCTTTTTAATGTGTGAAGAGATGTTTTTTTTTTCTTTCTCTCAATTATACTAAGGATGTTTCACTTTGTAAGTGAATATTTTGATTTGGAGTATATGGAGTTTATTCTTCAAAGTGATGATGATAAGAATATTAGATTGTATTCAAAGACGATTGTTGAGTTTGGTAATGAGCAGTGAGGCCAGCCACGTTGTTCATTGGTCTCCCGTAAGATCTTCAACAGAAACATGTTGGCATTGTTAGGTCCAAGTGATCAGTCAAACATAGCATGTAAGATTTTTTTCTTTCTTTCATGGTTTTGAAAGGGATTAGGCACATGATCTTTTCAGGCCTTAGAAGACTACACTTTTTCAAGGTCAAATTAAAATATACTCGAATCTCAAAGCAAATTAAAACAAACTTAAAGCATATTAAATCATTTTCTTTTAATCAAATAATGCTGTAAAACCATGTATCCAATGCCTTTATCTAACGAGTAATAAGTTAAAGTGTAATTTAAATAAAATGAAAGTGAAATTTACCTGATCTATTCATATCTGTAAAATCCAAATGATTTTTATTTGTAAACATTTTTGGCTAAAATCCAGAAGGCCAAAGAAAATGATTACATAGGATAAAGTACTCATTAATTATGTAATTAAAAGATATATGACCAACTAACGGTCCTAAATATGGTAAATGATGAAAAAAATAACAGATACAATGATTGTCGTATATATATTATTAAAACATTAAAGCACCCCTTAATTCATTAATTGGGAACTTATAAACAAATAATTATGATATTGTCGTATCAACTTATGACATTGTATTGGTTCATTTAATGCTTCAATGATTGGAATTTTCTTTAAAAAGAAATTTTAATTCTGAAACAATGTTCAACAAGAAGAACCAAAAGAAGAGATGTGAAGACAATAATAATAAATTGCTTTACAACATTTTACTCTTAAACTGGGAAAATTCCAAGAATCCCTGACAATATCGTAACTCTGTGGTATTTCCGCGGGTACTGCTAGTATTACTCAAGACATTTAACCTGTGATTGCTACTAAGTTTCAAGAAAATACCAATCCAAACTAATTGTAAATAAATAATTTTCTACCAAAATGAGTTTTTCATGAATTAAATCATGTATTTTACAACTTTTGGTTTACATACATTTTTTTTTTTCTCTCTCTCTCTCTCTGCAGGAATTACTTCAATAAAAGGGTTAGATTGTTCTAGGGCTCAACACTTCAGTACTCCTGAAAGATGAACACTTGACTGGAATATTCCTTTACTTTGATTTAATTCTTCCACACCTAACCCCACCCTCCACCCCAGCCAACCAACATCATTTTCATATTCCCTGCTGCTTGGAATATCCCCAAACATATGAGGCGACTTACCTGAAAACATTTTTGATCTCTGCTCCTATTTCCACAATAAAGAGGCAACTCCTGTCACCAATTCTTATAAATTGGACTCTTTAACCTGTATTTGGCACTTGTACCAATATGGATGTTTTTGTTGGTTTATATTTTTCTTTCTTGTATCTATTTTGTGTTGTTTTTTTTCTGTTGATCTAGTTTACGATTTTCATCAATTTCTTTTGAATTTGTTTCCTTGTAAAATATCAATATTTTTTTAGTTTTGGCTTTAGTGGACTATGGTGTAAAATATAAAAATGAATAGCCAGATGTTTGTTAACAATGTTATGTAATGCATATCCATAAATGTATCTATTAAATAAGTGTGTGTGTTTGTACAGAAATATTATAATAAACTTTTTTTAATATATGTGTTTAATAATATGGGAATGGTAAGCTTTCCTTCAATGAGTTTGCTTAAAATGCTGTATTTTTTTTTACCACTGAGATTTATTTCTCATACTAGCCATTTCTTCAACGATACAGGTATTAAACAGACATAATAAATTATTGTTGGTAATTTCTTGAAAATGTTAAGGCTTCAAACTGGTGTCTATATTTTGATATTTAGAGTGATCTTAACTTTAAAATTTTTAAATTATTTAATCCGTTTAAATTTATTTATTGGGAGAGAATGAATAAGTGAGTAATAAATAAAAGTAATTAAAACTGTTTAACTTTAAAATTTCAGTTTTGGCTTTTTTTCTTCTCTCTTCTCCCTCCCTCCCTCTTTAAACACAAATATCTCTTTTGACATTTGTTTGCTCTGCATCTATTATTAGACTAGACTTCAATACTATTTTATAATTCACAATTAATTAATTAATTAGTAAAACATATATATATATTTAATCAATGTTATAGTGTATAAATGTTTATATTCATTGCTTGGATATTTCAAGGCTGTAGCTAACAATAATTTAGGATTGCAACTAGAAAATGGATCCCTTATGTTTTTAGTATATTTTGCTTCTTTTACTGGTTTCTTTCATCGGATTCTGGCCATTCTGTACAGCATTTTATTGTCTAGTTTCGTAATACCACTGATGCCCTGCTTAATTAAAAATAAAAATACAAAAAATACGATGTACATCCAGCATTGTGATGTTTCTGGGTGCTCATTAAATATTTTACTCGAAATCTTTTTTTTTTTTTTGGACATCAAACTGCATTCCTATTGTTTGGTTGGGATGGTTGGCACCTCTTACTTTGTAATGTTTTCATATTCTGTCAGAAAGAAGAAACAAAATCCTTTGACCCTAGGAAAACCTACAAGAAATTAATAGATATTATTAATATAGTACATGCCATATAGCGCAAGCACACATTATGCAATGTGTACAGATGATAATAATAATAAAAATTGCATTCATATAGTGCATAGAATTTTTTCAATTTTATTTGTAAATATTTTGCTTTCTGTAATTAAATATATATATTTCTGTTGTAAATATCAAGTGTTGTTCCTGTTAACAGTGACTTCTTCATCTGGTGAGTCACAAAACCCAATTTTGTACAGATTGGGGACATATTTTAAAATATTTAATTGACCTCAGAAGGATCTCTGGTTGGGTTTGAACTTAGAACAGTGATGTACCAAACTAGTTAGTGAAAAAAACATCTAGATTGGCCCTCTACAGTTTCAACCATCTCCACCTCCTTACAGCTGCTGCCGCTGGATCTATTATTATTATTATTATTGCCTAAATTAGAAACAATTATTATTATTATTATTGCGAGTTGGCAGAGTTGTTAGCATGTCAGGCAGAATGCCTTGAAGTATTCGTTCTGGCTCTCTGCACTCTGAGTTCAAATCCTGCCGCGGTTAACTTTGCCTTTCATCCTCCGGGGTCGATAAAATAAAGTACCAGTCAAGTACTGGGATTGTTGGCCTTGTGCCTATGGTAGAAACAATTATTAATACTAATAATAATAATGATTTCTTACATAGGCACAAGGCCAGAAATTTTTTTTGTAGGGCAAGTTATATTGACTACCAGTACTTGATTGGTACTTTATTTTATCAACCTCAGAAGGATGAAAGACAAAGTTGACCTAGGCAGGATTTGAACTCAGAATATAAAGAGCTGTAATGAAATACTGTAGGGCATCATTTTTTCCAACACTAACAATTCTGCCAATCCATTGCACTACTACTACTACTACTAATAATAATAATAATAATAATAATAATAATAGTTATTATTATAATAATAATAATAATGGATGAAGTGTGCGAGGAGTGCTTTGGTGTAGTGGTTATCGCAGTCATCCGAACTACGATGGATGCGTGGTTTGATTCGCATGGGTAGTTCTGAGCATACTTTTTCTATCTTGTGTTCGTGTTTGCAAGGTGTCTAATATAATTCAATTTAATAATAATAATAATTGTTTCTAACATTGCCACAAGGCCAACAACCCCAAATAATAATAATAATAATAATAATATCATTGGCTCAAGACTGTTGATATTGTAGAGAAGGGAAATGAGATAGTGTGATGATCGTGTTTTTCCTGAAGACATTAATGGTGTAAGGAAGTTAATTGGTTTCAATTAATAATAGAAACAACATCATAAACTTAGCTTGTGGGGGTTACTTCTTGCCCTTATTTGCTGCGTTTTTTTTTTTTTTTTTACTTGTATGTTTTTTATATTTCCTTATAATTATAGTTTCATAGAATCAGCTAAAAGATCTGAAGCTGGAATGCTTTCTTAGAGGACTGACACCTTACTATATTACTTAGGTTATGTTATATTAAATACAGGCGCAGGTATGGCTATGTGGTTAAGAAGTTCACTTTGTAACCACGTAGTTTCGGGTTCAGTCCCACTGCGTGGCACCTTGGGCAGACCAATGCCTTGTGAGTGAAATTTGGTAGAAACTGTGCAGAAGCCATCATATATGTATATATATATGTGTGTGTGTGTGGGTATGTCTATATATTAATATATATTAAAGTTGAGTTGTAGATATATAGGAATATAAATGATTACAAACATTTACTGATGTGGAAACTCAGTACTTGTGGTAGAGTTGTATTTATTATGTATCTCAATTGACTGGTACTCAAGTTTCACCAGTGGTGGCTCGTCATCTAGTCTGGATGACTGGCCACCACTGGAAAAACTCCAGTACTAGTCAATTGAGATGTATGATATACACACACACATATATATATATGTATATATATCTTGCCAATGTAAAAACCAAGGAAACTGATAAACCACTAGATTCAACCAAAAAGGCTTTGTGATATTTATTCTGCCAGAGTTGCACAGATGCTCCCTTATCACTCGCCATCATCAGAAATGCAGTGAATGAGTGATTGGTCCATTGGAAACCTATTACCAATTCTTCACAAATTTCCCAATTTAAAAAAATATTAAAATTAATAGTATTTATCCAACAATAGTTTCTCTTTAAATATTTTCATACCATTTTATTTCCTTCAGCAATAGAGTGTCTTCTCTCTTTTCTTTTAAGTTATTACTGCTTCATGGCCCTTATTTCCTTCAG
>JAYRBU010727439.1:0-11523 GCA_036023795.1 Vulcanoctopus hydrothermalis
AATAGTTGAGCACTGCACTAAATGTATTTAGATTGGGTGATTGACAGAAATAGTTGAGCACTGCACTAAATGTATTTCAGTATTTAGTTTTGTTCCTCTTGTTCTGATTTTAAGTCCTGCCAGGACCAACTTTGCATTTTCCATCTCTTTGGGGTTGATAAAATAACTACCAGTAATATACAAGTAAATTCTGGTGTTACCTGCTGAGTGGAACATTGTGAGACCACTTAGAATAAGGTTCTCAAAGTATGAAACTGAATGTGTGAAAGTTTTATTCGATCATTGAGTAAAAGTACCAGTAATATACTGGATTTGATTCTCTTCCTTACAAAGGATGGCTTCCTTTGTAGTTCAAAGAGATAAAGATGGTGAGTGGTTAATTATGTTGATAGAAACGAAATCTGACAGTGGGTAGTTAGTTAAAAAAATAGGCTGGTGGTATGGTTAGTTTACCTCCTTATTGAAGGTAAACTTATAGAATAAATTAATTCTTGTTCATTCCTATTGAGTCCACTCTGCAGTAATAGTAAGATAATTTAAGTAGAGGCATGTTGTTAGCACCTCTGTCATGGCTTAAGCCCACACTAGGGCAGAAACTCACCTCTGTGAGCTAATGAAGCATTCAACAATTTTCCAGTGTACAGTGGTGAGTGAGCTGTTTCACTATGTGGTTATCAGTTTACAGCTAAGTGGTTTGGGCCTTTTGAAAAATTAGGGCGTCCTCTTTCTATAAACACGGTGCAATAGCAGTGGCATGATAGAAACTCCCAAATTTGGTTGGTTCTTTGTCCAATATCCTATTGATTCAGCCATTTAGCTCTCTTTGAAATTTCCATTCTCCAAATGATTGACAAGTAGTTAAGTTACTTCATTTATGTATTTGTTCTGCAAGATTCTTCATGTGAAATCGTGTGTTGAAACAGATATTGTAATTGGGGTGGGTCATTGTGCCAAAAACGAACACACGCACTGGTTGTATTTCACTTCGGCTTCTAGTTTATTGATAGGTTATTGATCTATTTCTCAGAGTCCTTTCATCACGGTCTAAGCTGCATAATTAGGGAATGTCATCGACAAGGTCACAGACTGTGATGAAAGGACTCTGATGATAGATCAATAACCTATCAATAAACTAGAAGCAGAAGTGAAATACAACCAGTGTGTGTGTTCGTTTTTTGGCATAATGACCCTCCCCAAATATAATAATAGTTAAGTTACCTTAATAAAAAAGTTTGGCTAAGTTACTTATTTTCAAGTTTCTCTTGGTGGATAGTTGGTGTCTTGAATATATTGATTTATTTTGTTGGTGTGTAAACACACACATGCATACACAATTACACACTTCATCTTTCATTGTAGTCATTTATATGTTGTCTTTATCCTTTTTTTGTTTTTTTTCCTTTTAGGATATTTTTCCGGTTTGAAGCTGCCTGGGACAGTTCCCTTCACAACTCTCCTCTGTTGAACCGAGTGACCCCTTACGGAGAGAAAGTCTTTATGACATTATCCGCATATTTGGAGGTTAATAAAATTTGCTTACTTTTTAACATGCTTGTGCATTAGAATCACTTTTTTGGCAAAGAGATGACATGACCAGGTGGGTTAAATATGAAACTACCAGGACATGGGTCTTCTAATTCTCCTTGGGTATTTTATTATAATTTTGGGTAGGGCACTGAACTGCATGTTCCTTGGTTTACTTAGATGTCAATAATAGATATTAGATCTGGCAACATCTTTTTACATTTTGATTTCAAATCTAGTGAGGGTTGACTTTGCTTTTCTCCTGGGTTAGTGAAATAAGTACAAGTAATATACAGATGTACACGAGCGAGACGTGGGCCACTGACCCGTCTGGGAGAGTGGTGACTCCAATGAGGAGGCAACGCGGGCCTAAATCACCCGTCCAACCCATGCCAGCATGGAAAGCAGGCATAAAACGATGATGATGATGATGATACCTAAATTTATGTATAATCCAATAATAGTCTTTTATTTACTTCTGCTGTGATTAATCAAAACTTTACCTCATTGTTCTGGTTAGTGTCCAAATTGTCAAAGACATATTGAATATCGTGTTCACTTTTAATTATTTTGTCAAACAGGAGGATATGGTCTTGGGAATTCAGCTCAGAATCCTATAGCAATGAGAACCATTAGTAGAATTAGTAATAAAATAATAAATACAACAATGGCATCTAATCTGTTGTATACCATTAACTCTAAGAGCTATTACTATCATGATCAGTCGAAAGACAAATAATGTTTGTATACCTTCATATCCATTGTGTTGTCCTGTCTCATACATTTGATACACACACTGTCTCATTGTATTTGTCTCAATTTCCCCCTAGTACCCTTTTTTTAAAAATCTACTGGCACTACTAGAGCTAGCAATACATTTTGGTTCTTGAGCCATTGCTGGAAAGCTAGAGGTGTTGAGGGGCATCCTACTCAAACTAGGGTGGTGTGGGAAGATTGCGTTAGCATACGAGGACGATGTCACCATTGTAGTGTCAGACACCACGGAAATCGGAGTGGTCAATACCATACTAAAGGAATACAGGAGCACACATTAACCAGGAGAAGTCAATGGGTGCAGCTCGGCACCTATGCCAGCCAGCATTATGGGTTGCTGGGCCAAAGGTCCTGTTAAGATGCTTGGGGTCTGGTTTTGCCCAGACCTCCAACTGGATAGGTACTGGAATGAGGTTATGAGCAGAGTGACCAGTCTCATCTAGAAATGGGCTGAAAGAAAGGTATCCATGAAAAGTCAAGCAGAGGTGGCAAATAGATACATCACCTCCATTATTTATAACTGCTCGACTGTCATACCTTGCCCCAGTTTTCATCTGACCAAACTAGAGCATCTGCTCTTTCACTTTCACTTTCTGTTGAAGGGACATATTCCACTGGTTACAAGATCCATCTGCTGCCAACACCCACTGTGCAGAGGGCTTGGTATACTGTACCTAACGATGCACAGGCATGCAATGTGGCATCTGCAAAGATTCCTGGATGGTGAGAATATGTAGGCACTGTTTGTAAGGCACATTTTTCCACAGCTTGTCTCCTTGATGGAGCTGCAGTCTTGGGTCTAGTGAAGAGCAAGAGTGGGCACATGGCATCTGAAATGTTACGAGGCATTCAGTTCTCTACCAGTCCAGTAACATAGCCAGTGCTTACATCAACACTTGTATTCTATATAGAGGGCTATTTGTTGACAAGAGCGATAATGTTCTCAGGGAGAATCTTGGTGTCAACGAAGATTGACTGAACAGCCTATTCCAGAGGAATTTCGGCCTGGAGACTATGCATAACTTCCAGAAATCCCTTGTCTAGCAGTGTTACCAGGAGGAGGGGCATTGCCAGTTTAAGATAAACTCTACAGGCACAGTAGTGCCAGCAACTAGGCCTGTCCGAGATGCATGCAGGGCCACAAGACCATTCTGCGCACACTCATTCAGTATCTGAGCATTGCTGACTTGTGGAGTTATATCGAATAGCTGTTGTCACGTGAGACATATCCGACTCTCAAACAAGTCCATCATGAGGATAACCCTGCCACCTTCCATTGGTTGGGTAGGACAGGCAGTTTTCCTCTGTCTGGTGGTGGTCATGGCAAAAGAAATTGTATGGTGGACAAGACTAGAAGGACTGAAGGTAGACAACTTCCTCTTCTCCTAAGCACTCAACAACTTTTCAAGTTCCACTTACTAGCTGTAAATAGATGCCATAAAATTCTAGTATAGACCAATTCTATAAAAATTAGCAGCACTTTAAATCTTATGAATGTTTTGTTAGTTTGTAGTGATAAGTTTGACTCAAAAAGATGGATTATGCGAGGCTTATTGGCTTTAAATTTGCATATAAATGAGTATTCAAGTGATGCTTCTATGACATAAATGATTATGGGACTCAAATGCAAAAAACTGACGAGATGGATAAAATGGGAAATAGCAGAACACAAGAAATAAGGCATTATATGTATTTCAGTTAACTCTTAACATCCTATAACACCTGGTTCCACACATGACACTGCATCATTAAATTGATATGAATTATTGAGCTATATATATATATATGGTGAAAGTGAAATATTTTTGTGTTTATTAAAATTTAAATTTCATTATAAATAAGCTACAAAAAATTCGTTTTTAAGTATTTTCTGCTCAATTATTATAAGATTTAGAGAATATTTTACAAGATGTTAAGAGTTAAGTTTATCACTCACAAGTAAGGCAGCAGTTAACATTTTCATATCAATGGTTCTTCTGTGTTGTGGGTTGTGTTCAGCAATGGCCTGAAATAATAACGAGATATAATTGCTACATAGCTTTTATTTAAATAAAGATATTACATTAATTTAATTTGTATTAAAGAACCAAACACAATAGAAACACAATGAAGGGAGACAAATCCATAACCTCTCAGCTTTATGTAATATTAATATCATAATTAATATCATAACCTCTCAGCTTTAAGTAATATTGATATAATATATATGTGAAGCTGGGGTCATTGTTTTTTATAAACTCTTTAAAAAGATAACAAATATAGATTAAACTGAATAAGAAATATTACTAGTCCTGATGATGTGTGTACATCAATGTATAAAAGTAAATTACGTGGATCCTCTGTCTGTTTTAACAATGAGTATTCTAATTGTTCGGCCAATTGAACTATCTACTCACTGAATTAGCATATATCAGGAGCTGAATATTCCATAGCCACTTGTACCATTAACATAATCCTCAGGTGGAATCAACATGACAAAGTGTGCGACAAAGTTGGCCCTTTGAATTACAGGTACAGTCCACCCAATTAGCTTCCACCTACATAATTTTACTAACAAGGCTTGTGTCAAACTGAGGCTATAGTACAAGACACTTGCCCAAGATGCCATGCAGTGGAATCAAACTCAAAACCCCATGATAGCAAAGTGAACTTCTAAACCAATCAGCCATATTTGTATCCATATGTATGTACACACACAAATTCATGCATACACACACATACATTGTAGCTTCAGCAAGCTATAGGCACAGAGGAAAATATAAATTATTGCAATAGTTTCTGATATGGGGATATTACATCCATTATAAGTAAGATGTGTCAGATCAATATCTCTTAGTTAATATCAAATTGATTTCTCAGTTAAAACTACTATTACCAATTTTCTGTTTCTTTTATGACCCCAGGAACCAATCAGAATTATTATAAATTTATCAGAATGATATCAAGTTAATTACTATCACACTGATATTCACTATTATAAAATTACAAAACAGTTTTGTAGAATAACTATTTATTCCACAAACAGTCTTTGTAATGACTAGAGGTAAAGTCATCTTTCCTGAGAGAATTATTTGTAGCTCAGTCTCAAAACTTGATTGTAACTTTTACACTTCTCTTACATTGCTAACAACCTTGAGAAATGTATGAATGTTACACAAACTTAATTTCTTCACTTTTTCTATAAATTTAATGCCCTGAGATTTTACAAGAAATTAATTTGCATACTCTACAGTATAGAAATATTCTACAGTATTCTAACATTTTCATACTTCTTACACATGTTTGAAAATACAAACCTTCACCAGTTTATCAAAAGCGTTACAAATCTCTTCATGTTTTGTGCATTCCTGAAATTTCATGCAACTGTTTTCTTTTCTCTTCCTGTAAAATAGATGTTTATTTCTTTAAATGTATTTGATCAAGTGGATAAAGAATAATTCAGATAAAATGCAAACTATATTGTTTAATAAATAAAACTTAACTAGGCTTCTATTTATAAAACAAAATTTTAAAATTATTACTCCATTTCAAATAGATTTTCTCAAGTTTAAATCCAATTTCTGAGTGATCCTTTTATATAAGGACATTGACGGCAAATCCAGCTCTTCTTCAAATCAGTTCTCATATCATCATCATCATCATCATTTTACGTCTGTTTTTTTCATGCTAGCGTGGGACTGACGAAAATTAAGGGATTCACTGTGCCTTATACAACTACTTTATGGGGGAGTGGGGGGTAGTTGCTATTAGAGAGGGGAGTTAGTAAAAATTAAGAAAAACAGATGATGCTAATGGTGGTGATGGTGAGGGATGTGGTGGTAGTGATGGAAGTGGTGTAGGTGGAGTAGTTTGTGAATGGTTTAGTGATGCAATAGGGTTTGAACATGGTAGTGTTGGTGGTGGTAATATGAGTGATAGTAGTGAAGAGGATATTAGCCATGATGGTCAAATTGTGATGTGAGTGGTGGTGGTGGCTGTGGAGATGCTGATGGTAGTGATAAGAGGTGGTGTTGTCGGTGGTTTTGAGCCACATAGGGTAATAAACTTGCAGATGAAGGAACCAGGACACATAGCCTGTATAATCATACACACCCACATGCACACACACACACCTATACATGCACCACAATAAAAATCCCAGCTGGTGGACACATAAACTGTATAATCATACACCCACCCACACACATGCACACACACGCACACACACACTTACACATATATATGTATGTACACATGTGTATACATATATATTTATGTACACATACATTCATGCTCAAAAGACACACACATACCCACACCCATATCTATATATGGATAAATAACACCTTACTTGGATAGTTTGGTGTCTGGGTATTCAGGGAGTGAACCACATCCATTGTCTTTGAGCCTGTCTTCTAAATGGGTCCGCATAATCTCTGGTTCATCATCTGAAAACTAATTAGATTAAAATGTTGTTTTTAAGTTTTTAAGTAAAGAACAATAATTAGTTTACAGAAGTAAATAGTTTATATAAATTGGTATTTGTTTTCTCTGCCCCCCCCCCCCACCCCGCACACACACACACACTATCTCTATCTCTTGTTCACACACATATCATCATCATCATCATCGTTTTACGTCCGTTTTCCATGCTGGCATGGGTTGGACGGGTGATTTCGGCCCCGCATCGATTTCTCATTTACATGGTTATTATCATCAATGGTTCCCTTGTCTATTTCTTCATGCTACCATAGTCAAAACAATTTGCAATACAGCAGCCTTTCCTGTATTTGCAATACTGCACTGTGTATTTCAATGTGTCTGTTGTGACACCACAGATGAGAACAACAAACACTTGTCATTGAATTATACATTGATTTAGTTGCATTTGCTGTTGTGATGATACACATCAACATGGACTATTTAGTTTTGGATAGATTTAGGCCCAAAAGACTCAAGTGTCTTCCCCAGAAGCACAATGCAGTGCTAGTGATAAGATAGGATATTTAGATTCTTCAACTGGTAGGTCAGGCTCACTATTCATTCAGTTAGTTTTTCAAAATGTAATTAACTTCATAAATCTTAGATTGAGGTGTTAATTAGTTTTAAATTAAATAAATATAGTATTTCAGACTAAAGTGGAACTAAAACATTTTTACAAGAGTGAGAATAGCTAGTATTTCATTCATAGAAACAATGAATATAAGAGAACAATACAAATATATAAAAATGATAACATACCAAGAGAAATCCAATAGTTTGTTTATTAAAGTTGCCAAACCCGACTGATTTGTCAAAGAATTGCAGTAATTTATCAAGAGGACGGAGTCGATTGAGGAAAGTGTCTTCTGGTGCCATTGAAAGCCACCAGCCTGGGAAGGAAGATAATTTTAAAGTGAAGAATTGGTATTGTACAGTGTATATAATATAGCAATGTCCTATTGTGATATGATCTATAAATTCTGCTGCCATTTCCCTAGAACCAACCCCTCCCACTTCCTTCCCATTCTTCCTTTAACTGTGCTTCTCTTTCTTCCTTTCTTTTCTTTCTTTTCTTCCTCCTCTCTCACATATTTCTCCAACTCTCTTACAGTGCTTCACAAGCTTTGAGAAAATCACAAGGATTTAAATGGTTTTATAAAACTGTTAGCTAGTCATTAATAAATAAATATATTTAACTCTTGTATTTTACTTAGTATGTTAATCCTTTTGATACCAACCTGCCCGAAACCACCTGTGATTCTATGATATGATAAAAATCATTTGTTTATATGTGTCCATATTTAAATTTTAACAATACTTTTGTGGAATGTCAAAACACTGCAGGATTGACAAAAGAGTCTGGAACACTAGATAGCTATAGTTGCCCACTCATTGGCAACCTCTTCATCAGTTAACTCCCTACTGCATATCTGTTTAATTTTAAATCAATTTGAATTTCGGAATTCTCTCCCTTGCCCCTTTTGATAAGAATTGTAAATAACACTAATAATTTTTCTTATTACGTGTATACTTTGAATTGATTCAAATTTCTTTTGGCTCACTACATTAGGTATGTTAGTGCACATTTAACTATATGTTTATCAATGTAGCTGCTCTCAAAATCACGAGACCTCTGTATACTGGTCAGCTGAAGGAAGTAAAAGAAGATTAATGAAGTCCAAATGAACACACTGGATACTGTACTTCTGCTCAACCTGTTGGGAAAATAACAAGGATCAGTTTGTCTATACAATGGCCATGATGCCAAGGTCAAGAAAGGAATAGCAATAGCACATTACTATAATATTGTAATGTGATTTTAATCAGTATATTCAAATATGAAACTTACCATCAAAACAATGGATTGGGTAATTACATAAAAGTCCTCCATCAACATAATGCTTCTTCGTCCCATTATTGGGAGAATAGGTTGCGGGGCTGAATATTCCTGGGATGGACATTGACATACGTACAGCTAGGCGTACTGGCATATATGGGGTGGTCTTTGGGTGACAATACTCAACAGCCATGTGATTAACATTAGTTACAACAACACATAATTCATGTCCATAGCACTTGTATATCTTGGAAAAAGAAGGAAATTAAGCAAACATACATAATTTGACATTAAACATGATTAAAAATGAAAATATTAAATATTTATTTTCTAATATTTTAAATATTTTGTTTGTATTTTACAAACTTTTTCCATATCAGCAATGATGAAATTTTAAAATTTGAACTTATTTAATCTAAAATTGTGGAGCAAGATTTATTTTTAATAGTTGGATGCCATTCTTCACATTAGTCACTGAACTGTGAAGTAGAAGTTCTACTTGTAGTCTGTAGTGGTGATGAAAATGGGTTTGGGTAATTAGGTATATGGTAAGGTTGTACCTAAGATTTATGCTTGGAGATCAGAGGAGTCTCTCAGAGATGAGCGAAGTGACCTTTGGAAAACATTTTGATCTCTTAATTTAGCCTTAAATATGCACATTCATCCTCGAGAATACGTAAAACGATGATGATGATGCTCACACCGAAGACCTTAAAAAGGTCCATGAACCACACATCAAAATATGAATATAATAGTCATAACATCTCTTTTTATGAAGATCTAAGGCAGAGGCTTCCTCGCATTATCTGTAAGCAAGCTGACATCCACGTTCACAGCTTTACAACCTATAAATCACAAAGATCTAGAAATACTTGTACTCAGTGGTGAGCGGGCAAAATTGTAACCACTGGTTCCGTATAAAGGAAATTGGATATCACTACAGCTATCCCTCATAATTGAGGAGGTGGACTTAGTATCAGCAGGTAGCATGTTTTCAGGTGCTCATGTAGTAGCGAGCAGACCCCAGACATCCTCCCACCCGGCAGAACATTCAGAATGTGATAACTGGAGGGAGAAACGGTGGCACCAGCAATGGGCTGGTACTTTATCAACCTCAAAAGCAAAGTTGACTTCAGCGTGATTTGAACTCAGAGCGCAGAGAGCTGGAACAAATACCATAATGCATTCTATCCGAGATGTTAACGATTCTGCCAACCGACCGCCTTATTAGATATAAGCATACCAACTTTATTATAAAATACTTTCATTATTGCATACTTTCATTCTTCGAATACTTTGCTTATTGAATACATTTACTGTCTTTAAATATAAACATATACACTGAAGTGTCAATCGTTTATGTTCACTCTATAGCAATGAATATATTTCAAATTAAGTTTTATAATAATCTATACAGTGAACAGCAAATCAATGGCTAATAAAACAAAGTAGTTTTATATTATAAAAACTAAATAAAAATTATATTTTAAATTTAAGAACAACAAACCAATTAGGTAAACAAACAATTAAAGGACATGTTGTTCACATACACCAATAAGAATTTAAGAACAACAAACCAATTAGGTAAACAAACAATTAAAGGACATGTTGTTCACATACACCAATAAGAATGTTTTCAAATACTTGACCACTACTCTACTCCTCATATATGTCATTGCACCATCTTTCCTGAGATTCTTTGAAGTAACTATCAAATAGCTTTTCTGATGTACCATTCATTCACTTCAATTTTTTGTTGGCATGAAACCAAAAGAACTCAATACCTTGTGTGTGTATATATGAGGGTTAACAGGATTGACAAAACTCTACTGTGGTTCACAATATAAAATACATGTGATAATAACTACATATGTTTATATTTAAAGAAGGAAAATATTCAATAACAGTGAAAGTATTTCATAATGAAAGCATTTCATAATTAATTTGGTATGCTAATTTCCGATTTCACTGAAATTTTAACTAAATTCAACTTTAATAATAATGAATTATTAGGAAACATAAATATTAGTATTTTTGTTCTTTTAAGTTTAATTCTTTTAAAGAATTTAAACATTTTTATACACTTTATTATTACTGATTAGAATATAACATTTCATCGCTTTTGTTCTTCATGTGAGAGTGAGGAAATAAGGAGAAAAAACTGAAGTTCAAGGATTGATTTGGTAGGGAGAGAGATTGCTAAGCAAGAGGAGTGGTGTGAGAGGGTTAGAACACAATGCAGCAAGGTGAGTCAGAAAGTTGGATAGGAAGGTAGATAGGTATAATACTTATAATATGAGAACTGAATAAAATATACATGCATAATTATAACGAATAAACACATTTTTATTGATAGAAACTTAACAAAAGATAGCTAATGACTCCATTAGTAGACATTGGACATACAGAAATATAAATATTTAGTTATTTCAGGTATTGTATCTATTTACCTTCTTGTCCAACTTCCTGAGCCTCCTCCTTCTTCACCTTGCCTCCTTGGATCCTCATCCTCTCACACCACCCCTCTTCTTACCAAATCAACCCTTCAACTTCAGTTTTTCCCCTCATTTCCTTGATCTCACATGAAGAACAAGAGTGACAAAACATTATATTCTACACTCCTCATGGCAGCAAATAAACTTTTTGATTCTTCCAAACTTTATATTGACTGATTTTTACCAACACAGACCATTACCAGTTTCCAAGAAATCCAAGAAACTAAGAAGGTATGTAAAAATGTTTAAATTCTTTAAAAAATTTGAAATTAAAAGAATAGAAGTACTGATATTTATGTTTCCTAATAATTCATTATTACTAAAGTTGAGTTCACCATTATATTGTGAACCACGGTATGAATTATTATCACATGTATTTCACCATTATATTGTGAACCACAGTATGAATTATTATCACATGTATTTCACCAT
>JAYRBU010799573.1:0-13073 GCA_036023795.1 Vulcanoctopus hydrothermalis
AAGTTAATTCTTTGAAACGCTGTTTCTTCTAATAAGCCTAAATTCAGAAATATTACTTACTTGTGCATTTAGCTGCAGAAATATGTTGGTATTCAACCCGGCACATGAAGAATATGTCCCTAAAACAACTTATAAATGATTGTACGCGTCTGGAAGACATAAATAATTCGAGAGATGTAATGTTATTATGAAATGGTTAACATAGATAGCAACATTTGGGATTATTTACGTACTGGAGTTTAAGCTCAGCGGAGTTTCTAAAATATATACAAGTTTGAAATCTATGGCAATATTTACATTGTCTGCAAGGTGAAATCAAATATACTGATGGTCTAACTTGCCTTTCATACTTCCAGAATTTATAAAAAAAGTAGTGAGTTATATTTAAGAGACAACTGATTAATCCAAAATATCTGCACGTGTATCTACGTAGACATTAGCAAGAGGCCCATTGAAGTAGGTATAGCATCTTCCTAATCCAATGTATAGTCATATACTTTCGTTCTGCATTTAAATCCGATTGTTGTCGACCTTTGCTATCCATACCACGATATAATATGTATCAGCCAAGTACTGGAGCCGCTTTGATTTTCTACATTCCTATCGAGTAGTTTAAGCCTTGTGCCAATGTAAGAAATATTTGTAATTTACAGTTGTTGTTATTACTGCTGATTATTTGAATAAATACATTTATTTATATTCGATGAAGAGATAAAGGTAACAGTTTTAATAAGAGAATATTTACTTGCAGTAATTCACATCAGGTATACTTATTGGAAATAATGTAATGGCATCACTGCAAATCATATTGGACGTGTCTCGGCAAAAGTCTACTACTGCAACAATACCTGAAAAATTGAATTTTCTTTGGTCTGTTTTCATGTGTGTGATGTTTTGGACGGGTTTCGGCTGCATGATGGGTTGGACGGGTTTGACTGTTCTAGAGAATTTGGGTGTCGTAACTTGAACCCTCTGAACAGTTTCTGTTGTTTTATCTGTAATAGTTATAAGTGATGGAGTTCCATTAGCTTTTGATTGATATTTTAACAATTAATTGTCACCATGAATATGGCGTGAACTAGATACAGAAGTAAATTCTTAGGATTTTTCCCAGTAATTTGCGCATCCTAGTTTTTAGTTTCCGAAGTTCATTGTATGTGTTGATAAAGTATTTACGAATTATATACTTGTGATGTATTAAATAGATATAAAGGACACAACTATTTTATCAATACGTACTTTATCAACCCGTAAGACAAACATTGAGCTATACGTACGTAGAATGTAAAGATACAAACTTATATAGCGCAAGACATGTATCTGGTGCCCCCAATGTATATTTATATATTTTCGACGTAATAAATATCGATAGTTACATAAATGTTTCGAAGACAAGGTTTATTTTTTCAAAGGCTTATTTGAATTGAATACACAATCGTGACTATTGATATATATGTTCACACAGTAAATTGACAAAAGGAATTGTCGTTTGAATGTTAATTCTTTGAAACGCTGTTTCTTCTAATAAGACTAAATTCAGAAATATTACTTACTTGTGCATTTAGCTGCATAAATATGTTGGTATTCAACCCGGCACTTGAACAATATGTCCCTAAAACAACTTATAAAATATTGTACGCGTCTGGAAGACAGAAATAATTCGAGATATATAATGTTAGAATGAAATGGTTTAGATAGATAGCAACATATTGGATTATACATGTACTGGAGTTTAAGCTCTGTGGAGTTTCTAATATATATACAAGTTTGAAATCTATGTCCATATTTATATTGTCTGCAAGGTGAAATCAAATACTCTGTGGGTCTAACTTGCCTTTCATAATTCCAGAATTTATTAAATATGTAGTGAGGTATATATATGAGAAAAATGATTAATCAAAAATATCTGCACATGTATCTATGTAGAAATTAGCAAGAGGCCCATTGATGTAGGTATAGTATCTACCTATTTCAATGTATAGTCATATACTTTCGTTCTGCATTTAAATCCGATTGTTGTCGACGTTTGCTATCCTTACTTCGATATAATATGTATCAGCCAAGTACTGGAGCCTTGTTTCAATGTAAGAAATATTAGTAATTTACAGTTGTTGTTATTACTGATGATTATTTGAATAAATACATATATTTATTGATGTAGTGATAAAAGAAACAGTAGTAATAATAGAATATTTACTTGCAGTAATTCACATCAGGTATACTTATAGGAAACAATGTGATGCCATCACTGCAAAACATATTGGACATGTCTCGGCAATAGTCTGTTACTGCAACTATACCTGGAAAATTGAATTTTCTTTGGACTGTTTTCATGTTTGTGATGGTTTGGACGGGTTTCGTCTGCATGATGGCTTGGACGGGTTTGACTGTGCTAGAGACTTTGGGTGTCGTAACTTGAACCTCCTTAACAGTTTCTGTTGTTTTATCTGTAATAGTTATAAGTGATGGAGTTCCTTTTGCTTTTGATTGATATTTGAACAATTAATTGGCACAATGAATATGGCGTGAACTAGATACAAAAGTAAATTCTGAGGATTTTTCCCAGTAATTTGCGCATCCTAGTTTGTAGTTTTCGAAGTTCATTGTATGTGTTGATAAAGTAATTACGAATTATATACTTGTGAGGTATTCAATAGATATAAAGGACACAACTATTTTATCAATACGTACTATATCAACCCGTATGGCAAACTTAGAATTATACGTACCTAGAATGTAAAGATACACACTTAAATAGCGCAAGACATGTATCTGGTTCCCCCAAAGTATGCTTATACATTTTTGGCGTTATAAATATCGATAGTTACTTAAATTGTTAGAAGAGAAGGATTATTTTCTCAAAGGCTTGTTTGAATTGAATATACAATCGTGACTATTGATATATATATTCACACCGAAAATTAACAAATGGAATTGTCGCTTGAAAGTTAATTCTTTGAAACGCTGTTTCTTCTAATAAGCCTAAATTCAGAAATATTACTTACTTGTGCATTTAGCTGCATAAATATGTTGGTATTCAACCCGGCACTTGAAGAATATGTCCCTAAAACAACCTATAAATGATTGTATGCGTCTGGAAGACATAAATAATTCGAGAGATATAATTTTAGAATGAAATGGTTAACATAGATAGCAACATTTTGGATTATTTATGTACTGGAGCTTAAGCTCAGCGGAGTTTATAAAATATATACAAGTTTGAAATCTATGGCAATATTTATATTGTCTGCAAGGTGAAATAAAATACACTGATGGTCTAACTTGCCTTTCATATTTCCAGAATTAAACAAATAAGTAGTGAGATTTATATAAGAGACAATTGCTTCATCCAAAATAACTGTACCTGTACCTACGTAGAAATTAGCCAGAGGCACATCGGAGTAGCTTCAGCAAATACCTAATCAAATGTATACTCATATATTTTCGTTCTGCCTTCAAATTCGATTGTTGTCGACCTTTGCTATCCTTACTTCGATATAATATGCATCAGCCAAGTACTAGACCGCTATGATCTTCTACATTCCAATCCAGTAGTTTAAGCCTTGTGCCAACGTAATAAATATTAGTAATTAACAGTTGTTGTTACTGCTGATGGTTATTTGAATAAATGCATATATTTATTGATGTAGTGATTAATGTAACAGTAGTAATAATTGAATACTTACTTGCAGTAATTCACATCAGGTATACGAATAGGAAACAATGTCATGCCATCACTGCAAAACATATTGGACATGTGTCGGCAAAAGTCTGTTACTGCAACAATACCTGGAAAATTGAATTTTCTTTGAACTGTTTTCATGTGTGTGATGCTTTGGACGTGTTTCGTCTGCATGATGGCTTGGACGGGTTTGACTGTTCTAAAGACTTTTGGTGTCGTAACTTGAACCTTCTGAACCGTTTCTGTTGTTTTATCTGTAATATTTGTTGGAGTTCCATTCGCTTTTGATTGATATTTTAACAATTATTTGTCACTAGCAATCTGGTGTGATCTAGATACAAAAGTAAATTCTGAAGATTTTTCCCAGTAATTTGCGCAACCTTGTTTGTAGTTTCGAAGATCATTGTATGTATTGTTAAAGTAATTACGAATTATATACTTGTGATGTATTAAATAGATATAAAGCACACAACTATTTTATCAATACGTACTTTATCAACCCGTTTGACAAACATAGAGTAAAACATACTTAGAACGTAAAGATCCATAACTAATTAGCGCAAGACATGTATCTGCTGCTCTAACGTATATTTATATATTTTTCGATTCATAAATATTGATAGTTACGTAAATTCGTAACAGACAACGTTTATTTTTTCAAAGGTTCATTTGAATTGAATACAGGATCGTCACTAATGTTGCATAAATTCACACCGAAAATTAACGAAAGAAATTGTCGTTTGAAATTTAACTCTTTGAAACGCTGTTTCTTCTAAGACTAAATTCAAAAATATTACTTACTAGTGCATTTAGCTGCATAGATATCTTCGTATTGAACACCGCACTCGAAGAATATGTCGGTAAAACAACTTATAAATTGTTTCACACGTCTGGAACACAAAAGTAATTCGGGAGATATGATGTTAGAAAAACATGCTTAATATAAATAGCAACATTTTGGATTATTTATGTACTGGAGATTAAGTTCAGCGGTGTTGCTAAAATATATACAACATTGAAATCTATGGCAATATTTACATTGTCTGGAAGATGAAATCAAATACACTCATAGTCTAACTTGCCATTCACACTTCCAGATTTGATATAATACGTAGTGAGTTATATTTATGAGACAACTGCTTAATCCAAAATACCTATGTAGAAATGGGCCAGACGCTCATTCAAGTAGATACAGCATCTACCTAATCCAATGTATAGTCATATATTTTATCTCTGCAATTAAATCGTATTGTTGTCGACGTTTGCTATCTTTACTTCGATATAATATGTATCAGCCAAGTACTGGAACCGTTAAGATATAATAAATTCCACTCGGGTATATTTAGTATGGTGCCAGTGTAAGAAATAATAGTAATTGGGAGTCATTGATTTTTCTGATTATTGTAATAAATACGTATATTTATCTTCGATGTAGTGATAAAGGTAACAGTAGTAATAAGAGAATATTTACTTGCAGTAGTTCACATCAGGTATACTTATTGGAAACAATGTCATGGCATCTCTGCAAAACGTTCTGGACGTGTCTCGGCAAAAGTCTGTTACCTCAAGAATACCTGAAAAATTGGATTTTCTTTGGACTGTTTTCATGCGTTGGCTGGGTTGAACTGTTTCCATGCATATGATGGTTTCGACTGTTTTCTTGTGTGTGATTGGTTGGACTGTTTCCATGTTCGTGATGTGTTGGACTGCTTTCGTGTGTGTGATAGGTTGGACTATTTTCATGAGTGTGATCGGTTCGTGTGTATTCATGTGTATGATGGCTTGGAGTGTTTTCATGTGAATAATGGGTTGGACTGTTTTCATGTGAATAATGGGTTGGACTGTTTTCATGCGTATAATTGGTTGGAATGTTTTAACGTGAATAATTGGTTGGACTGTTTTCATGCGTATAATTGGTTGGACTGTTTTCATGCGTATAATTGGTTGGACTGTTTTCATGTGAATAATGGGTTGGACTGTTTTCATGTGTTTGATGGGTGAGAGTGTTTTCATGTGTGTGATGTCTTGGACGGGTTTCGTCTGTATGATGGGTTGCACGGATTCGACTGTTCTGCAGACTTTGGCTGTCGTAACTTGAACGTTCTTGACTGCTTCTGTTCTTTTATCTGTAAAAGTAATAAGTGATAGAGTTCCATTAGTTTTTGATTGATATTTTAGCAATTAATTGTCACTAGCAATCTGGCGTGACCTAGATACACAAGTAAATTCTGAGGATTGTTCCACGTAATTTTCGAATTCTAATTTGTAATTTTCGAAGTTCATTGTATGTGATGATTAAGGAATTACCAAATATATACTCGTGGTCTATTAAATCGATTTGATGGACACCTTTATTTTATTGGTACGTACTTTATCAACACGTAAGTTCAACATACAGTGATACATAATTAGAAAGTAAAGATCCGTAACTAAATAGCGCAAGACATGTATCTGTTGCACCAACGTATATATATAATTTTGGGGGTTAGTAAATTTAGATAGTTACATAAATTGGTAGAAGACAACGTTTATTTTTGCAAGGATTTATTTGAATTGAATACAGTATCGTCACTAAGGTTATATAAATTGACATATTAAATTAACACAATGAATTGTTTGAAAGTTAATTCTTTGAAACGCTGTGTCTTCTAAAAAGACTAAATTCAGAAATATTACTTACTAGTGCATTTAGCTGCATAAATATCTTTGTATTCAACACCGCACTCGAAGAATATGTCGGTAAAACAACTTATAAATTGTTTCACACGTCTGGAAGACAAAAATAATTCGGGAGATATGATTTTAGAAAAAAATGGTTAACATCAATAGCAAAATATTGGATTATGTATCTACTGGAGATTAAGTTCAGCGGAGTTGCTAAAATATATAAAACATTTAAATCTATGGCAATATTTACATTGTCTGGAAGATGAAATCAAATAAACTAATGGTCTAACTTGCCTTTCACACTTACAGATTTGATATAATACGTAGTGAGTTATATTTATGAGACAACTGCTTAATCAACAATACCTATGTAGAAATGGGCCAGACGCTCATTCATGTAGATACAGCATCTACCTAATCCAATGTATAGTCATATATTTTATCTCTGCATTTAAATCGTATTGTTCTCGACATTTGCTATACTTACTTCGATATAATATGCATCAGCCAAGTACTGTAGCCGATAAGATCTTATAAATTACACACGGGTATTTTTAGTATGGTTCCAGTGTAAGAAATATTAGTAACTGGGAGTCGTTGATATTACTGATTATTGTAATAAATACATATATTATCTTCGATGTAGTGATAAAGGTAACAGTAGTAATAAGAGAATATTTACTTGCAGTAGTTCACATCAGGAATACGTATAGGAAACAATGTCATGGCATCTCTGCAAAACGTTCTGGACGAGTCTCGGCAAAAGTCTGTTACCTCAAGAATACCAGAAAAATTGGATTTTCGTTGAACTGTTTCCATGCATATGATGGTTTCTACTGTTTTCTTGTGTGTGATGAGTTGGACTGGTTTCGTCTGCATGACGGTTTGCACGGGTTTGACTGTTCTGCACACTTTGGTTGTCGTACCTTGAACGTTCTTGACTGCTTCTGTTGGATTATCTGTAATAGTTGTAAGTGATAGAGTTCCATTAGCTTTGGATTGATATTTTAATAATTAATTGTCACTAGCAATCTGGCGTGACCTAGATACAAAAGTAAATTCTGAGGATTGTTCCACTTAATTTTCGAATTCTTATTTGTAATTTTCGAAGTTCATTATATGTGTTGATAACATAATTACCAATTATATACTCGTGGACTATGACATCGATTTAATGGACACCCTTATTTTATTGGTATGTACTTTATCAACCCGTAAGATAAACATACAGTGATACATAATTAGAACGTAAAGATCCATAACTAAATAGCGCTAGAAATGTATCTGTTGCACCAACGTATATATATAATACTGGGGGTTAGTAAAACTTAGATAGTTACATGAATTGGTAGAAGACAAGGTTTATTTTTGCAAGGGTTTGTTTGAATTGAATACAGTATCGTCACTAATGTTATATAAATTGACATATTAAATTAATAAATTGAATTGTGTTTGAAAGTTAATTCTTTGAAACGCTGTTTTTTCAAATGAGACTAATTTCAGAAATATTACTTACTCGTGCATTTAGCTGCATAAATATATTAGTATTGAACCTGATACTCGTTGAATATGTCGGTAAAACAACATATATAATAATTTACTTATAGAATATTTCAAACATATTACTTACTAGTGCAAGTAGCTTCATAAATATCTTGGTATTCAACACCGCACTCGAAGAATATGTCGGTAAAACAACTTATAAATTGTTTCACACGTCTGGAACACAAAAGTAATTCGGGAGATATGATGTTAGAAAAACATGCTTAATATAAATAGCAACATTTTGGATTATTTATGTACTGGAGATTAAGTTCAGCGGTGTTGCTAAAATATATACAACATTGAAATCTATGGCAATATTTACATTGTCTGGAAGATGAAATCAAATACACTCATAGTCTAACTTGCCATTCACACTTCCAGATTTGATATAATACGTAGTGAGTTATATTTATGAGACAACTGCTTAATCCAAAATACCTATGTAGAAATGGGCCAGACGCTCATTCAAGTAGATACAGCATCTACCTAATCCAATGTATAGTCATATATTTTATCTCTGCAATTAAATCGTATTGTTGTCGACGTTTGCTATCTTTACTTCGATATAATATGTATCAGCCAAGTACTGGAACCGTTAAGATATAATAAATTCCACTCGGGTATATTTAGTATGGTGCCAGTGTAAGAAATAATAGTAATTGGGAGTCATTGATTTTTCTGATTATTGTAATAAATACGTATATTTATCTTCGATGTAGTGATAAAGGTAACAGTAGTAATAAGAGAATATTTACTTGCAGTAGTTCACATCAGGTATACTTATTGGAAACAATGTCATGGCATCTCTGCAAAACGTTCTGGACGTGTCTCGGCAAAAGTCTGTTACCTCAAGAATACCTGAAAAATTGGATTTTCTTTGGACTGTTTTCATGCGTTGGCTGGGTTGAACTGTTTCCATGCATATGATGGTTTCGACTGTTTTCTTGTGTGTGATTGGTTGGACTGTTTCCATGTTCGTGATGTGTTGGACTGCTTTCGTGTGTGTGATAGGTTGGACTATTTTCATGAGTGTGATCGGTTCGTGTGTATTCATGTGTATGATGGCTTGGAGTGTTTTCATGTGAATAATGGGTTGGACTGTTTTCATGTGAATAATGGGTTGGACTGTTTTCATGCGTATAATTGGTTGGAATGTTTTAACGTGAATAATTGGTTGGACTGTTTTCATGCGTATAATTGGTTGGACTGTTTTCATGCGTATAATTGGTTGGACTGTTTTCATGTGAATAATGGGTTGGACTGTTTTCATGTGTTTGATGGGTGAGAGTGTTTTCATGTGTGTGATGTCTTGGACGGGTTTCGTCTGTATGATGGGTTGCACGGATTCGACTGTTCTGCAGACTTTGGTTGTCGTAACTTGAACGTTCTTGACTGCTTCTGTTCTTTTATCTGTAATAGTTATAAGTGATACAGTTCCGTTAGTTTTTGATTGATATTTTAACAATTAATTGTCACTAGCAATCTGGCGTGACCTAGATACACAAGTAAATTCTGAGGATTGCTCCACGTAATTTTCGAATTCTAATTTGTAATTTTCGAAGTTCATTGTATGTGATGATTAAGGATTTACCAATTATATACTCGTGGTCTATTAAATCGATTTGATGTACACCTTTATTTTATCGGTACGTACCTTATCAACCCGTAAGATAATCATACAGTGATACATAATTAGAACGTAAAGATCCATAACTAAATAGTGCAAGACATGTATCTGTTGCACCAACGTATATATATAATTTTGTTGAGTAGTAAATTTAGATAGTTACATAAATTGGTAGAAGACAACGTTTATTTTTGCAAGGGTTTATTTGAATTGAATACAGTATCGTCACTAATGTTATATAAATTGACATATTAAATTAATAAAATGAATTGTTGTTTGAAAGTTAATTCTTTGAAATGCTGTTTCTTCAAATGAGACAAATTTCAGAAATATTACTTACTCGTGCATTTAGCTGCATAAATATATTCGTATTTAACCTGGTACTCGTTGAATATGTCGGTAAAACAACATATATGATAATTTACTTATAGAATAGTTCAAAAATATTACTTACTAGTGCAGGTAGCTTCATAAATATCTTGGTATTCAACACCGCACTGGAAGAATATGTCGGAAAAACAACTAATAAATTGTTTCACACGTCTGGAAGACAAACATAATTCGGGAGATATCATATTTGAAAAAATAGTTCACATCAATAGCAACATTTTGGAATATTTATGTACTGGGGTTTAAGCTCAGCGGAGTTGCTAAAATATATACAACATTGATATCTATGGCAATATTTACATTGTCTGTAAGATGAAATCAAATACACTCCTAGTCTAACTTACCTTTCACACTTCCAGATTTGATATAATACGTAGTGAGTTATATTTATGAGACAACTGCTTAATTCAAAATACCTATGTAGAAATGGGTCAGACGCTCATTCAAGTAGATACAGCATCTACCTAATCCAATGTATAGTCATATATTTTTTCTCTGCGTTTATATCTTCTTGTTGTCGACATTTTCTATCCTTACTTCGATATAATATGTATCAGCCAAGTACTGGAACCGTTAAGATCTTATAAATTACACTCGGGTATATTTAGTATGGTGCCAGTGTAAGAAATATTAGTAATTGGGAGTCATTGATATTACTGATTATTGTAATAAATACATATATTTTTGTCTTCGATGTAGTGATAAAAGGTAACAGTAGTAATAAGAGAATATTTACTTGCAGTAGTTCACATCAGGATTACCTATAGGAAACAATGTTATGGCATCTCTGCAAAACGTTCTGGACGAGTCTCGGCAAAAGTCTGTTGCCTCAAGAATAGCTGAAAAATTGGATATCAAGGGGAGGAGGGATACCATACATGAGAAAGAATTCTGCTTGTATCAACACAATAAATATGCCATTATTCAATGTCGAAAATATTTCACTAATAGTGAATAGATTCAGAATTAATAATGTATGATAAAGGCAGAGAGAATCCATGAAATTAGTCTACAATGTTTGGATTAGTAATTAGATGAAATATATTAAATTAAAAATCTTATTATATGACCAAAATGAAATTTTTGTCTTCTAAATATTCAAAATGCCATCGACCGTTTTTAATCTATTTGGTTTGCTATACCAAACAAAGTAAAGATACATAAATACCTTTGATTATTCAAATTAATATTTTATATTTGTTTCTTATTCAGAATATATAATTATTTATAACCATAAATCTAGTGTTCCCCTTTATAACAATTTTATATATGCGGAATTAATCCCAGTGATCATTTTAATGCATACTGTAATCTTATCAGTTTCATAATAGAAAGACCATATTAATTATAATCCTAACGACATGAATGATCCTCCATATTCACTGCTTTACACATTTATCCAGCAATAAAACAAATTATTTTCTATTCCAAACTCTGAAGTATAAATTAATTAAAGAATCTTTTTTTTTTTCCACCAGATCTTTGAAATGATATCAGCGAATGGAATTGATCTCCCATCTGATTTGGATCTTCAATTTACTCCAAAAGCGACACAGAAATTTCATAAAATATAACCAAAGGCTTGGAAGTATTTCTTGTTATAAGTTTCCTGAAAAAACTATTACCTTCTGAAATATGCAAATCAATATGATTAACTGAAAGCATCGTTATAAGCTTCTATCTGGTGATAGGCAGCCATGTTTAAACTAATTCTGCTGTTTGTGTTCTTTGGTCATTTAGCCTAGCATTTTAAAAAAATCAATGTAGAAATAACTACATCCGATTCTGGGTTGTTGCTGTGGGTTAATTCTGCTTAATATGTCTTAATATGGTTGGTGCTACTGAAGCACCATCAGTTATCCTATATTGAATCAGCAATGTAGGCTTTAGTTCTTCAGATTAAGGTTTGTAGTTTTGAGAGATCATGGCAATACATGCCTACAAAAGGTAATGTATGTGTGTGTGTGTGTATATATAATTAGTACACACACATGAGTATATGATATATATACACACACATGCATTTATATGAACATATAAAGTGTGTATTTTTATATGTCATGTGTGTGTATGTATATATATATAAAATCATGCAAGTATGTTTATAGGTGCATATAAAGGGAAGTTCATAAGTTTGGTGTAATTTAATAATGTAGACATGTAAAGTTATACAATCTCTATAAAATACCTAATGTGTGTGTGTGTGTGTATGTATGTATGTTTGCATATGTTTATATCTACAACATATCACTAAGAATCTCAAAACACTTCCAACCATATTCCAATCAAGACCATTCACATCTTAGAAAAGACAACAGTACAATTGCATATTCAGACACACACTCACTTTCCTACATACACATGCATCAATATAATATGAGGAGGCATATAACACACTGGGCCATTGGGATACCACAGTTGACTACACTATCCTGTAGTGTATATAGGGAAATTAAACCTGGTAAAACCAATCACTCTCCGAGCTATATCCATAGTTGGATTTCAACTCAATATTGTTAATCAACAGTTGGCCGAGATGGTTGACACTGCTAACTTGAAATACCTTCATATTCTATCATTAGACAAACAATTCATTTTTCACCCTGTGAGGCCTAACTACAGTTAAACAAAAACCTGCAGGGAATTAACAGACATTATTTCCAGGATTGTGGTACATATAAATCCAAATACACAGCCTTCAGTGCTAATAATTAAATGATACTGCAAATTAATGAAACATTTGTTAGTTATACTATGTCCCTTCTGCTTACAGTGGTAAGCATAACCCTCCGTGTTGCTTATTTACAGCTAGGTGGACTGGGCTGTTTGTGAGTTAAGTAGTTTCATGGCCATTGACACAATGTAGTGTGTGATACGATATGAATCATCGACAATTCAGCTGGCAGCTTGATGTCTTATCAACTCATCCAGCTACATCTCATATATAAACATATACATTTAACAAGGACATATAATATTTATTTGCTATACAATAGTGTGATAAATGGAGTCAATTGCTTCAACTTTCACAATGAAAGGTGACCATCAATGAGTGTTTCATATTGATTTCAGTAAGAGGAATACATGAGAGTATCCATATCTTTGTAAATGTGTACATTATATATATATTATATAAGATTTAGAGTTTGTTTCAAAGACACA
>JAYRBU010820334.1:0-13036 GCA_036023795.1 Vulcanoctopus hydrothermalis
TTGCCAATTTGCTGCCTTTTAAATCAATATTAACATTTCAATTATATGTTTCAATGATCCAAGACACAAAGATAACATTTTCTGCTAGCTTGCAGCCTGAGTGACAATACTTTCTCTATTCTATAAACTCTGCTATAGAGTAATTATTGCCACTGCAGACCATCACTAGTTTCCTCAGATTGCGATTTTACCCCAAATAAAAGACACCATTAGTCAGTTTGGATGAATAAATATTTATCCTGTGTTTACCTTGGAATATATATCAATGAGAAGGAACAAACATTACTTACTTTAATCCATAAAGACATACACTTGTTGCGGATGTCTGTTGCTTGTTGCTCATGTCTCCATGGGAGTACTTTATCCAGAAAGTCATGGCAAATTGATCCCCTCTGATTGGACTAAACTCGGGCACAGGCATTGGTGTAAAGAACCCTTTAAATTTCAGGAATACCAGGTCACTTTTGTAGGGGATATCTGTAAGATTAACATTAATTTTGAAATGTTCGTTTTTGGTATTTTCTCTACTGCTTTTATGTGTAGTGTTGGTGGTGACGAAGGAGTGTTTGTGGTGAGGTGTATATAGGAACATTCAGAATCCTTGTATTATTAGTTCCATTATGGTTTTACAACTGGATACCCTTCCCTATTGTTAATCCCTGTGATAGACAGAATTTGGCATGTTTATTACATTACTACTGTGACTGTCACAGGCTTGACTCATCTTGGAGTACTGCTAAAATATCTGTGATGGTGTTGATACTAAGTACACAAACATCCTAGACTGCATCTAAACAAAGGCCACTCACCAATGCATTAAAACCATTAGCTCATAGATTCACTGCTTCTTCTCTCTGCCTCTTTTACCACTACTACAACAGCCTCTTCTCCTCGAAAGTAACAAACTGCATACCAGATTTTCCGCAGCACACCCTATGCATCCTCTCTCCTCTTTTCTCCTCTCATCATCTCTAATGTTAAGTCCTTCTTCAGCCTATAGGACCATTAGGCTGGAGCTTATCCAGGTTCGCATGGTGTTAAGTTACTGAGAGTGCAAGACTTCCCGCTGAATGGAACACCAGTCCGTCATAAGGTTAACCCCCAGCTACTGCTGGCAATCATTTTCAGCTGCATAGACTGGAGTAATGCCATATAAAGTATCTTTCTCAAGGACACAATACACCACTTGGTCTGGGAATCAAGCTCACAATCTTATGATCATGAGCCCAACCACCTAACCACTAGGCCACACACCTTCACTCATCTCTAATGTGTCACACCCCAAACCCCACACTAAGCACTTCTCTCAATTAGGTTTGGGTCATAATCATGAAAGACACAATCCTAGATGCCATAATCCCGAATACTGAAATCCCAAACGATGGGCTTCCACATAGTTTCTGTCAACCAAATTTCACTCACAAGGTATTGGTCAACCCAAGGTTATGACAGAGGACATTTGCTCAAGATGCCATGCAGTGAAATTGAAACTAGAACCACATTGTTGCAAAGTAAACTTCTTAGCCAACAGCCATACCTGTGCCCACATGGAGTAAACCTTTTCTGATAATGTCTGTCAAGTCCTTTTAGACCTCCCTTTGTTTCACTATTTTCCAAAAGCTCCTCCAATTCATTGCTTGTGTCTACTTGATCTCTGACAATAGTGAGATCATTATGGAAAGTCAAAGAGAGACAACTTTGAGGCTTACCTCAGACATTTTCAAACTCTGCTACCTTGAAATAATCCAAATAATCCATCATGGTGGTAGTGCAGGCAAGTGATTTATACAAGGTCTGACCAAAAAGAAACCAAACTTTTAAAACAGTGCGCAGACCAGCCAGTGCAGCATGCTCATGATGGCAGTGCTGTGTATGGGTGACCTTGACTTTCAGTCTAGTAATAGCCACACCATGCCCCATCAGTTAGTTATCGATCTACACGTGCTAGAGTGAACATATGTTTAGTGCACTTGGTGATTTGTCACAAGTTAAACAATGAAGGATTTGGAAAAGTTTGTGTGAAAATCTGTTTCAAATTGGGAAAAACTTTTATGGAGAATTTTCTAATGCTGCAACTGACCTATAGGTAGGATTGTTTGAACCATATGCAATATCATGAGTGGTATCAGCATTTCAAATTAGGAAGAGCATCCACCAAAGATGATCCCAAATTTAGACGATTTTCTACAACAACAAATGATGATCACATTGTGACAATGCTTGCTGTGATCTGTGAAAATTATTACTTGACTGTCTGTGATGTTTTCAAAAAAGTAGGTAATAGTGTAAGTTCATATCACCCAATTTTAAAAGAAAAATTGAAGATGCATAATGCTGATGCAAAATTTTCTGGAAATGTCTCTCCCTGTCTGTGACTTATTGGCAAAGCATGAGGCAATTCTCGTCCCCCACCTACTCTCTGGATTTGGCCGCTGCAAACTTTTCTTGTTCCTAAAGTTGAAATCCACTCTGACAGGTCACCGATTTTAAACGATTGAAGAGGTCAAAGAAAATCCGCTATGAAAACTGCACACTACCCCTGAAAAAGCATTCCAGGATGCGCTTCAAAACTAGAAAAAGCATTGAGAGTGGTGTATCAACAGGGGAGGGAATTATTTTGAAGGACACAAGTCTGATTAAATTGTAATTAAAGCACTAAATTTGTTTTTTTTAAAGTTTGGTTGTTTTTGGGGACAGACCTCGTATTCCATTTTAAGTGTTTGTCAGAACTGATACCAGCAGGCCTTCCACATCCTGTCCTTTTGGTTGCCTATCAGAAGCCGTACTCTCCTATGTTGAGAGGTGTGTAAATATTACTTATTCTAGATTAGCTACATTCAGTGGATCCTAATTATATGCACATAAAATGTAAAATCTCCCTCATAAAAGTCTGCAGTAAGTATGATCTCACATCTCTGTGGCACCAGAAGATAATTTTAAACCGCAATCAACCCTTCTGCTTTCTCTTTGTCACCTTTTGTTTCCTTTCTTTATGTTATTATATAATGCCACAAAACATGAAAGCCATATACATGCACATGCACACATACACACAAAAACAAACAAGCAAATACTCGCCAACTCAAACTCACAAACACATACACACAAACTCACAAACACATACAACAGACTGCTTGTTTCCCATGTGTTATTTCTTAAAATGTTACCTGTAAGACATTGAAACCCCCATTTATTTGCAGGGCATATGCAGGTTGCTTGATGATTCTTTACTCGACAGCTTTGTCCAGGACATGATTTGCTGGAGCATGGATCAGCAACATTCTCGCAAACTTCACCAGTAAATCCTATTAAGAAGAGAAAGAAGTATTAATTGCTTAGTGACACAAGAGATACAAGGATACAAGGGTACCAAAATGAATACTGTTTGCTTAAAACTTTCAAGGCAAACCATACCTAGGTATCAACAGTACCAATAAAAGTTCACAGCACAAGTATTCTCACTGTGCCTCCTATCAAAAATCTTCTGCAAATTGTGCTAACACTATTTTCAATCTTACAAATTTTGTCTAGTCTTAGAAACAACAATCCTAGATTCATAAACCCCTTGCTGTTTGGATGATTTGAGAAATATTGGAAAGATTTGATATAAACATGAATTCATAAAGACAGTATCAATGTTATCTTCCACTTTCTGGGTTCAAATATTACTGAGGTCAACTTTGCCTTTCATCCTTCTTGGGTTGATAAAATAAAGTACCAGTCAAGTACTAGAGTCAATATACATAACTAGACTTCTCTCTCAAGCATTTTTAGGACCACTTTCCCTGCTAAGGCAGAGTTTAGCTTTGCAGGTCCCATGACAGTCTAATCGTACTCGTGGGATCGTTTTTGAGGCAAAGTTTTTTGGCCAGATGCCCTTCATGATACCAACCCTTTTAGTCACCTTTTATGACATACACAATGATATAGTCTACCTATTCTAACCAGGGTACCTATTCCACAAATTTGAGGCCTTATACCTAAGTAAGCAATCAATATTCTCTTTAATTAATTCCAATCTTATAAATAGAAAGATATAATTAATGTAATTGACCTCAGTACATTACAATTGCTTATTGTATCAATCCTGGGAGAATGAAAAATACAGTGAACCCCAGTGGGATTTGAACTCAGGTTTTCAGTCCAGTTTTTTATACCTTTTCTGCTACTCTATTGCTCTTACAGGAAAAGTGCCATAGCATCTGAGCAAGTGATGAGCACACAAGATGAGCAGAAGATGGGGTTGAAAAGGTCCAGAGCCACTGGCCGATTGGCCAAAAAAGAACATGCCAGCCACTCTCAAACACACAAAGTTCTTCAAGTCCATGAATGAATGTTATGGTCATCGTCCATATGGATGAACAAAGACAACAACAATAATCATTATAATGATAATAATGACAACAACAACAACAATGGCAATTATATCTGGATGGCTTAGACAGATATGGCTGAGATGTAATGTTAGACGTACTTCCTAATACCAACAAACCATAACAGCTGGAGATGAGAATAATTATATAACCGTTTTATTAAATATCATAGTTTTTATCAAACTGAACAGTCATGCCACTCCTGATTGATTCTTTAAAACCGTAATATTGATTTCTAGAATAGGTACAAGGCCACACATTTCTGGGGAGGGGGAAGGCAGCAGTCAATTATATTTACCCCAGTATTTGACTGGTAATTATTTTATCGACCTCCAAAAAGATGAAAGACAAAGTTAACCTTGACGGGATTCAAACTCAGAAAATAAAAGAATGCAACTAAACACTACAAGATATTTTCTCCATTGCTCTCCAAATTCTGCCTATCCACTGTACTGTATAGATGTTAATGTCAAGCATTCCTGAAGTGAAACTTGTGAATATCTTATCAAGCCCAATCCTATGTTTTTCACATTTATGAGATTATACATGCAAATACAAAAATTAAAATGCTTATACTATTTAATACATACCAAGTGGACAAACACACATTATTTCATTTGACCTCTCCAAACAGATACCATTGTTTTGACAAGATAAAGGTGAACATAAAGATCTATCTTGACAACCAACTCCTCCAAAACCTGGAAAATTATCAAGGTTATAGGACAATTATAGATTATAGGACAATTTTCAATTTCAACTCAGTGAAAATCATTTCTTTGCTGAAATGAATAAAGTTTTTTGGTTTTTTTTCAGCAAAATAATTATTATTTCTCCCAACATGAAACATCACAGAAATTTGTTCAAACAGCAGTTAATATAGTTGAGTTTGCAGTCAGCATGCTTCAGTTAGTAGTCAGCATGTTTGAGTTAACAGTCAGCAGCATGGTTGGGTTTAACAATCAGCATGCTTCAGTAAGCAGTCAACATGATTCAGTTAGCATTCAACATGGATAATTAGCTGCCAACATGATTCAGTTTGCAGTCAGCATGATTCAGTTTGCAGTCAGCAGGATTCAGCTAGCAGTCAGTCTCAGTCAGTCAGCAGTCAGCATAGTTCAGTTAGCAATTAGAACTGTTAAGTTATCAGCCAGTTAGCAGTCAGTGTCATCTAGTTAGCAGTCAGCATGGTTCAGTTAACAGTCAGTATGGTTCAGTTGGCATTCAGTTCAATTAACAATCAAAACAGCAGATACATTACTTTTTTTAACCTGTTCTGTTGTCAGTAAAATAAAATATTTCTTGATTCAGTCATTTGAATTATATATTTAGTTAATTAATGATAGCATTACTTAGCTATTAGTTTACCTGTGATAATATCAAATTAAAAATAAAGCACAAGTTACAAAACATTCAGTTATCTCTGTACCTGTTGGGCAGATACATGTAGCTTTATTATTGACCATCTTACAGCTGCTATTTGAGGGTATACAATGGTTTGCTGTTTGACATGTATCAACTTTATGTTGACATTTCTTTCCATAATAACCAGTTGAACATCTTGGGAAAGACATGACAAAAAAACAGAAAGAATACGAAGTGGTGATATTGAGATATTTTACGCAATTTATTAAAGAAGAAATCAAAGGAATAAAAGTACATTAATGAATATAAAATGCTATGATTTGGCATTTATGAAGTAAAGTATTAGCATTTGATCCATGTTTGTTGTCCATAAACATAAGGGTTCTTTCAAGTAAGAAGTACAGGGCAGGGGTGAGATTGGTGTAATTATTATGGAGATACAGTAGGTGCTGCCAGATAGTTTAATAGGCTTTCAACTTATTGTCAAATAGCAGATGGTTCCTATAGCTTCACCAGCATTGCATAGTGTCTATAGGCAAAGGAACGTAACTCTTTCTATCATAGCTGATTCTAAGAGAGAGAGAGAGAGAAATTGCCTCCAGAATTTGACTATTACTTTACTATGTCAACCCAAGAAGGTTGAAAGGCAAAGTTGACCTCAGCATGATTTGAGCTCAAAATATAAAGAACTGGAATATATACTACAAGACATTTGTCTTACACTCTAATGATTCTGCCAATCAATCACCTTACTTCCTATGATGTCTGTATAACTAGACTATGCAATAGTCTGGGGGTTATTCTGATACCATATTAGTAAGAGTTCAGTCTGCTTTAAAGAAATTCTGTGAACTGCCTCTAATTTGACAAGCCAGAATACATCTAGTTATTACAGAAGCATCCACAGTGCTTATGTACATACATAGTATATTCCAATGAGGAAGCCTGGACATGGTCACTTGACCTGCTAGAAATAGTAGCCAAATCTCCTCATATCACACGCTACCATCTTAAAAAATGGAAGTACACATTTGATATAATGTTGTCCTAAAAACATCTAAAAAAAAGACAGAAAAGTCATTGTTGGAATGTCTATGATTATTGGTCTGCTCGATCAGGGCTAAATAACACCAGCATAGTGCTCTTTTCTTCGGTTTGTAAATATTGAAGAATGAAACTGTATCATAAATAGTTCAAACAGTGGAATAAATGTTATGCTGTGAGAAAGGAGTGAAATGTGACATTACAGGTAGAACCCTTCATCAGAGAGAGATAAAATATTTACTGTTCATTTGTAAACATTCCACTGTTTGAAATCTTTGTAATTACTATTTGCTGACACAGAGAATTACTAGGTTCCACAGATTCTACCGTTTTGCTGTATCATAATTAGATGATCAGTCTTGCAAAACTTTCAGGTAAAAAGTTTGTTCCAGTGTTAATAAACTGCTGTTGTTTTTGCAGTTGTTTAACCCCCACATCAACCATAATTGAGAATACCTATGATCAAAGGTATTTCAGCCATGACCATCCCATCTTTTTAGGGCTTCTAGAACTACATTATCTTATGTGTCCTGTATTATATAAGATAGTAGAGTGTGATTTGAAGGATATTTGGCTGCTGTTTCTTACAGGTTGAGTGACCATGTAAAGGCTTCCTCATTGGCTTGTGGTTGTTCAATATTGAAAAGTTTTTCAGGTTCGGAAGTCTATGGCTATTACCAGTAGTACATAAGAGAATACAGCAAGGGAGGCTCTACATGGCTGTTCGACCTTATAGAAATAACAGCCAAATATCCCTCTCAAATCACACCCTACCATCTTAGACAAAGTAAAGACACATTGAATAATGAAATTCTAGATACATTATGCCTGAAAAAAGATAGTCATGGATGGAACATCTCTTGATCATAGATGATGATGATGATGATGATGTTTTTGTTGTTAGTAGTGGTAATGATAGCGATGACCACAGTGGTGATGATGATAATATCAATGATAGCAACCTTATTTAGTCTGAAATGACACTTAAAACATCCAATAAAGACATGACTCACATGCAATGAAAAGAGTTTTCACTCTGGAGACATGTTGACCCATTTAAACAGGGATTACTGTCACATTCATTGATAAGTGCCGGTAAACATGGACATGTTCCATTCTCTTGGACTCCTTTACAAGTGCTAGAACTGCAGTTTTTCATGCAATCATCATCCTGAAACAATAAATAAATGTTAAAGAAAAAGTTAAATTAATAAAACATAAATGAGACACAATGGTAACAAAGTCAATATGTTTTCTATTAATGACAAGGTATATAACTCTACTTGCCTCAGTCTGTATATCTAGCAACAAAACCTACTCCAATGACAGAGCCTCTACATAGTTGCTTGACCTGGGAAAAATAGCAGTCAAATCTACCTCAAATCACACTCTATTGTTTTCAAAAAAGGAAGTCTACATACATTGAAGTCTACACTGAAACAAAAAATGAGACAGGATGGTCATAGCTGGAACGCCTTTGATCATAGTTCTGCTTGGTCAGGGTAACTCCTGTTTCTTGATTGAATGGTTGACATCAGATAGACCTTCCAGGTGTGAAAGTAGTTGCTTCATAAATACCTGTTCCACCCATGGAATGATGGATGTAGTTAATATAGATTTTAAAATCGATTCATTTATATGGATTTTCTTTGGTTCTGCACAATCATTTTTGTCAAGAGCAGAGTGTGGTTATATTTCATTGATACAATATCCGTATATTACTGGTAGTTATTATATCAAATATAGTAGTACAGAAAGCAAAGCTTACTCTAGTAGAATTTGAACTCTATAGTATATAAAGGTCTTCAGATGGCTACATGCTAACCTAAAGTTGGCATGGAAGAACCTTCGTGTCAGTAGCCAGTGGAGGAAAGCAGATAGGGTGTATATCCCCAAGGAACAGAACTCAATGGTTGTTGGCCAGTTCCACCCGATCTCACTCTTGAATGTGGAAGGAAAGATATTCTTCATGGTGACGGCATCAAGATTAACTAACTATCTGCTCACCAACAGGTATATCGACGTATCAGTTCAGAAGGGTAGTGTCCCTGGAGTAGCCGGGTGCCTGGAACATGGGAGTATGATCTGGAAGGCCATCCAGGGGCCGAAGCAGAACAAGATTGACTTGGATGTGATCTGGTTGGATTTGGCGAATGTCTATGGTTCTGTATCTCACCAGTTGATACAGATGTCTCTCAAGATATACCACATTCCAGAGGGGATATGCAAAATGCTTGATTCCTACTTCACTTGATTTCAGATGCATTTCAGCACCAGAGAATACACAACCAGCTGGGCTAGACTTGAAGTGGGAATCACAATGGGATGCTCAGTATCGCCAATACTCTTCATTCTGGTGATGCAGGTGCTTCTCAGAGCTGCAGAAAGCAAGGCAGATCCAGCGGAACTTGGCAGAGGATGTCAAATGCCACCACTAAAGGCCTTCATGGATGACACTACTATCCTGGCTTACAAGGAGGCAGAGACTCACAATTTGCTCAGTGAATTGGGTGACTTTGTGATCTGGTGCAGGATGACCTTCAAACTGAAGAAGTTCAGAAGTCTCTCCCTGAGGAAAGGGAAAATGAGCCAAAAAACCAGCTTTGAAGTTGGTGGCCAAGGAATCCCCACAGTATCAGAACAGCCAGTGAAGAGTCTGGGAAGATGGTATGATGAGACTTTGAAAGACACCAAACAGGTGAAAGGGTCAGCTCAAGCAGCAGATGAAGGTCTCAAGAAGATTGACCATTGCTCATTGCCGGGGAAATACAAAGTGTGGTGCCTCCAACATATGCTTATACCAATGTTGCTGTGGCCACTAATATACGAAATTGCCACGAGCACAGTTGAGGCAATGGAGGCAAAGATCAACAAATTCACCAGGAAATAGCTTGGTGTACCTCCTGGATTGTCTGAGGTTGCCCTATACTGCCAACAGGCTAAACTGAAGTTGCTACTTAAGTCAATAGTATAAGAGTACAGGAAAGACGAGACAAGGCGACAAGGGCTAGGCACGTGCAAAATGCTGTGGTGGTCAAAGACTATGGGTAAGGACCGTCGAGACCTGGTCATTCAGGAAGTAAGGAAAGAAGAGAACAAAAAGCGGTACACAAAAGCAGTACAACAGTCTCAGCAAGAACAGTTGATTAATTGGGAGGAGTCATTCCAAAGGTTGCTAACATGGAATGATGTGTGGCGAATGGCACCACTCAGGTTGAGCTTCATCATACAAGCCACATACAACCTGCTTCCATCGAAGACCAGCCTTGTGAAATGGGACAAAGAGGAGGATCCAAATTGTCCTCTGTGCAAGGGTAAATCACAAACAATGGAGCACATCCTTAGTTCCTTTAAGGTGGCTCTTGCTAATGGCAGGTACTCATGGAGGTACAACAGGGTGCTAGATGAGCTAACTCATTCAATCTGGGGCCAGATGCAATCCGAAACTACAAACTCAGCCCTGACGTTTGTAACAGAATGGAATGAGAAGAAGTGGGTTGGATCCAAAAAGATACTCAGACATGAAGTTGTGCTCGGACAAAATCTATTTGGATGAGAGGAGGAATGGGAAATATCTGCAGACCTCCAAGACTGGCATGAAAACTGTCCTGAATTTATCAGCAAGAAAGGGCAAAGACCAGATATTGTCCTTTGGTTGGAATCAGGCACCAGAATCATCTTAGTTGAGCTGACAGTCCCTTATGAGAGTCAAGTAGATGAACAACACCAGTACAAGATGAGGAAGTATGAAGATCTTGTAAAAGAGCTGACAAAAGAAGGGTTCCATTGCACAGTACAGCCAGTGGAAGTTGGCGCACGAGGGTTTGTCGCAGCTGCCATGTGCCAACTTCTAGGTCAGCTCGGAATCAAAGGTCACAAAAGAACAGCAATGATCAAACGCCTGTCAGAGAGAGAGCTGAGAAAAGCTCAATATGGCTATGTTCAAAGAGAAATGATAGCTGGAGTTAAGAATAGAATACTGCAAGCCACTAAAACAGATTACTGATAAGGAAATAGATAATCTCCCAGTAGGGGGAAAACCCAGATTTAAATAGACCCACAGTGCAAGTTCTTTTGGTGGTCTTCGTGGCCAAGTGGTATAAACCACAGTTCTGGGAAACAAGATCACCCAAGCATTTCGAAAACAGCAGGAGGCCACCTATGGGTCATGACCTAGGTGGGCCTGGCTCCCTTAGAGTGTTGGGAACTAAAGGGCCGAAAAAACTGCTAGACAGGAGTTCTTCCTCTGAAGATCTTTCCTGCTGTCCGCTCGCCCCATAGCGAGTTTCCGCTTTCTACTTAATAGAATATAAGTACAATAGTATATTGCCTACAGTTTATTTAAATTGCATTAAGTTCCACTGACTCAATAAATTCCACTTATATACCAACTAAGAATAAAATAAAATAGCTAAAATAAAAATTAAAATAAACTATTCAAAATATATTTGAAATTATGTTGTAGAGTATTGCTATTGTGTTCACTATCAAGTTTAGCAATGCTAAATAAACTACCACTGAAGAGCTCCAGCAAGGGTGAAACATGTCTAGAGTTGTTTCCAAATACTTACCAATAATGAAAAGACGAAGAACATAATATAATTTATTAACTAATATTTTTTTCCTCGCATATTTTATCCTACTTTAGCTTTTTAATGTTTCAAGTGTACTACCGACACCATCTTCACAGTGAGACGACTGCAGGAGTAGTTCTCAGCTATGATTAAGCCCCTATACTTAGCTTTTGTTTGCCTAGAGAAGGCATTTGACAGGGTCCCATGCTCTGTGATGTGGTGGGCACTTAAGAAACTAGGGATAGACGAATGGCTTGTAAGGACCATACAGTTATGTATAGAGGTGCAGTCAGCAAGGTGAGAGTTAGCAATGAATTTGGTAACAAATTTGGCATACAGGTAGGGGTTTTTCAGGGATCTATTCTCAGCCCTTTCCTGTTTATTATAGTTCTCCAAGCCATTACAGAGGAGTTTAAGACCAGCTATCCATGGGGATTCCTGTATGCTGATGACCTAGTACTTATAGCAGAATCTGTAGGAGATTTAGAGAAGAAATTCCAGATATGGAAGCAAAACCTGGAATCGAAAGGCTTCAAAGTAAACTTAGCAAAGATTAAAGTTTTAGTAAGTAGGAAAGAAGACAGGTCCTTAATACCATCAAGGAAATGGCCATGCTTGATATGCAGAAATTACAGTGTACCCAGTGTAAACTATGGACATGTAAGAGATGCAGTGGGATTGCAGGCAGGCTAACAGAGAAGGTAGGCTTTGTGTGTTGCAGGTGCAAAAGAGTAGTTAGTAAGAACACATGCAAAATAATTCCCCTCAACTGCTCAGAAGGCTTGCTATTAGTAGTTGACAGCTTCTGCTACCTAGCTGACCTCACCAGCAGTGGAGGTTTTTGTTCCAACAGCATAGTAGCCAGAGTAAGAATGGGGGGGGGGGGGTCAGAAAGCGATTACCTCTACTGGCAACAAAGGGCTTTTCTTTCAGAGTGAAGGGCAGATTGTATGATGCTTGTTTACGAAGTGCAATACTGCATGGTAGCAGAACATGGGCCTTGAATGCAGAAGATTTGCAATGACTCGAAAGAAATGAAGTGGGCATGCTCTGCTGAATGTTTAATGTTAATGTGCATGTGCAATGGAGCAAGAATGATCTGAGAGAAAAGCTGGGTATAGAGGAATCAGATATAGTATGCAAGAGAGAAGACTGCACTGGTACAGGCATGTGATGTGTATGGAGGGTACCAGTTGTATAAAGAAGTGCCATGTACTTGAAGTGGATGTAACCTGTGGCAAAGGGAGACCTATGAAGACATAGGACAAAGTGGTGATGGCTGAACTTCATGAAGGAGATGACAAGAAACCAGAATGATTAGCGACATGCAGTGCTTGGGAAGACCTACCATCCAATGTAAGCTTGGTAAAATGATCATTATAAAAGTAATTGTGGTGATGAGGGCTAGGATGTATAACATATCACTGGATCTCTCACCCAGTATGCTCCTGTTAAGTTTCCATCTATCAACTACCCTTTGATTTATGGCCACTATCCTATTCCTTGTACCACACTGCCTGTGAAGCAAGGGGTAGCATTTGTTCTGTCCATCTTCTTTTACCCACTATCATTATCACTCTTCCTCTAGCTCTTCCCTCGCCCTGGGGGGGGCGGGGGGGGGGGGGGGGGGGGGGGGGGGGGGGGGGGGGGGGGGGGGGGGGGGGGGGGGGGGGGGGGGGG